>FXXK01002293.1:0-14300 GCA_900184695.1 Betula pendula | reverse complement strand
GAAAAAGTTTAAATTATCCTTTCGATAAGAACAATATGCACATGCTAGAGCTTATCCATGAAGAACAAATAGTAAGAGTAGTCGTTTACACTTTAGGGCCAGTAGTAATTTTGGACCTGTAATTACTATTTTTGCATGTTATGCTAACATACTCCATTCCTCATTGCCAAAGACTTTTAGCGTGCTTGAACGTAACCCACAATCGAAGATGTACATTATTTTCTCGAATCTATACAATATTTTAAAATCATCACTTTCTATTAGAAGAAAGGTGAAGTTTCACTAAATCTGAAGGATGGACAATGTGGTAATCAACGTTTAGTCATTTATCCCCACCACTCTCTCTATAGAGCCTCTCCGAACTCTGTTCACCTTCCCTTTTCTTCTGCTTCTCTTTGACCTAAAAGTTACTCTATGGCGATTCCTTCTAATGACATAGAAGATCTTATCAACCAGACATCTGCTCTGAGCTGGGCAGATAATCCTCCGGTCTTGTTTGGTTCTTCGATCACTCCTAATCCCTCTCCTTCTCTTACTTTAGTTGGTAAGATCATCTCTCTTCAACCTGTTGCCAAAGTCACTATTAAGAACAATATATTACAAGCTTGGTATTTTGTGAAGTCTCTTACTACGGAAGAGTGTCCTGACCGTCTGATGGTCTTCACCTTTGAGGATCAGTCTGATCTTCTTAGGGTTTTGGATAACTCCCCATCGAACATCAAAGGTTCTCCTTCATTTTTGCAGCGATCGCATCATGATGCCACGATTGAAGATCTTGATTTTTCCAAAGGGGCATACTGGGTGCAAGTTCACGGGTTGCCTTTGGAAATGATGTCCATTGAAAATGCTTCTAGTATTGGTGCTAGCTTGGGTGATCTTTTAGAAGTGGATAATAGTGATAATCTGAGGCCTTCTCGGAAAAGTTTTCTGCATATCAGAGTTCTTATCAATCTTCAGCGTCCTCTGGTTCCGGGATTCACTTATCACCGGCCTCCTAAGGCTTCTACTTGGATTCAGTATAAATATGAGCAATTATCTGATTACTGTTATTTATGTGGAAGATTAGGTCATCTCTCATTTTCTTGTCCAGTGCAACCACGACCTCCTGATCATGGCAGATATGGTGACCTTCTTAAAGCCAGCCCTTCTCATGCAAATCGTGTTGCGGAACTTATTCCCTCACGAAATTCTCTGGCTTCTCCGGTTGTTTCATGTGCTTCGGTGATTCTTCCAGCCATTACCAGTCCTTCTTCTGAGTTAACTCGGCATCACTCAGCTGGTTCCTCTCTTCAGACGAGCTCTTCTTGTGTCAGCACCAGTTCCTAAGGTACTTTATCCCATCCCATCCTCCCCAGTTCTCTTTCATTGAGTCTTGGCTTTTCTTCGGCTGCATTAATTGAAAAGGCTTCAATTGTCAAATTACCGCTCATCCCACATCAATCCCAGTTAATGCTCACTCATCTCGAGCAACCTTGTTTCCATTTTCAATTGTCTAAGAAAATGTGGCCTACTGGTCCAATCTTTTCTTTTGAGCCGGGTCCCACTATTATACCTTTTAAACCAGTTCCTTTTCAATCAGGTGTAAACAAGTTCAAAAATGTTGAAACTACTCCTTTAGTATCCTCATCCACGTGTGTAGTTACCTCTGAAAATCCACTTCACTCCAAACCTCCTCTCTCTCTCTCTCCCTTCTCTCTACTCTGAAATACCCTGCTGCCTCCTTACCCAAAAAATGTTTTCACCCGTATTCCTCTTCTTCCAGCAAAAAATCAAAAGTGGAAGCTACTTCTTCTCCTGTTCCACCTGGAAATGGATCTTCTCAAGGTGACTCTGTTTCATCTTCACATTTGGTTACTTCAACAGCTGGGGTGGTAGGTTTCAGCCTACCCCCACCTCCTACATGAAGATTTTATCTTGGAATTGTCAGGGTTTAGCTTGTAACCCGACAATTCGTATGCTTCGGGCTTTGATTAGGCTTCACCGGCCTGATCTTCTTTTTCTTTCTGAAACAAAAGTTCAATCTTCCAGATTTCGGGCGCCTTTGCTTGGTTTGGGTTTTACTTCTTGGTTAGAAGTGCCTCATGTTGGTCTCCAAGGAGGGCTTTTCTTAACCTGGAAGAATGGTGTTGACATTGAACCTGTTAGTTTGGATCGCTACTGCATTTCGTGCTTGGTATACTCTGAGCCCTCTAATTGTCCTTGGTTACTTTCGTGTATATACGCTCCTTCTACTCCTCTGAGGCGTGCAGAATTTTGGCCTTTTTTGTCTTCCATGGGCAATTCTTTTGGTGGAGCTTGGCTGCTTTTGGGAGATTTTAACTCTGTGTTATCTCCTTCTGAGAAAACTGGAGTTCGGGATTTCGGTTCTTCTTCCCATGGTGATTTTATGGATTTTGTTAACTCCAATGCCCTGGTGGATTTACGTTTTGTTGGAAATAGATTCACCTGGAGTAATCACCGCTTAGGAAGGGCCAATATCAGAGAACGTCTAGACAGGGATTGGCGAACCAAGATTGGGTTAATTTGTTTCCCAACTCTCTGATTAACCATTTTTCGGCTTCTAATTCGGATCACTGTCCAATTCTACTCTCTACTGCTGGTACTTATCAGAGCATTCCTAAACCTTTCCGGTTTGAAGCTTTTTGGACTAGGGACAAATCTAGTCACTCGGTGGTTGCTGGTGCTTGGTTGACAGATGTGGCGGGTTCTCCAGCTTTCTCTCTTAGCAGAAAGTGGAAGAATACTAAGGTTGCTTTGAAATCCTGGAATCATCACCATTTTGGGCATATTCAGTCTAATATTAAATCTCTTATGTCTGAGATTAGTGAAATTCAGTCCAGTCCGCATTCGCTTGATAATGCGAAGAAGGAGCTGCATCTTCAGGAGGCTTTGCAAGAACATTTGTTGAGGGAGGAAGTTCTTTGGAAGCAGAAATCCAGAGAATTGTGGTTGTCTTGCACTGATCTCAACACCAAATTCTTCCATGCTTCTACGGCTTCTCGTCGAAGGTACAACTCCATTTCATGTCTTAAATCTTCGGATGGAGTTAGGATTTGTGGTAGAGATAATATTGGTTCCTTTTTGGTTGACCATTTCAGCTCTTTGTTTACCTCTACTTTGCCTACCTTTGATGATAGTTTTTTTGATTTGGTGAATGAAGTTATTACTAAGGATGAAAATGATTGTTTGTGTGTTATCCCTGATGAACATGAGATTTTTATGGCTATTTCTGATCTTGGCCCCAATAAAGCTCCTGGCCCGGATGGGATGACTGGGCTTTTTTACAAGACCTACTGGCCAATTGTGAAGTGCAGTTTTATTTCCTCTGTCCAATCTTTTTTTTGGGGTGGCTATATGCTTAAAGAATTTAACCATACAAATATTGCCCTCATTCCTAAGATAGACAATCCTTCTTTGGTTAACCACTTTCGGCCTATAAGTCTTACTAATTTCAATTACAAGATTATCTTTAAAATCTTGTCTTCTAGACT
The DNA here is from genome assembly GCA_900184695.1 of Betula pendula. NCBI lineage: Eukaryota > Viridiplantae > Streptophyta > Magnoliopsida > Fagales > Betulaceae > Betula > Betula pendula. The sequence goes on along the minus strand of FXXK01002293.1, from coordinate 10,809 downwards.
TAAACCCCTATTGCACAAAATTGTTTCCCCTACTCAATCAGCTTTTCTCAAGGGTAGATCCATACATGACAATTCTATTTTGGCCCATGAATTATTTCATTCTATGAAGCATAAGAAAGGGAATGGTGGCCTTATGGCTCTCAAGTTAGACATGGCTAAAGCTTTTGATTCTATGGAATGGGATTTTTTACTTAAGATTCTATCTTTACTTGGCTTTCATTCTACTTGGGTTCGTTGGATTGAATAGTGTATTACAACTACCTCCTTTTCTATTCTTCTTGATGGTGCCCCTTTTGGAAAGTTCTCTCCTTCTAGGGGTTTAAGGCAAGGTGATCCTCTTTCACCCTTCCTTTTTATCCTAGGTTCTGAGATTCTTTCAAGGTTGATTCTGAGAGAAGAAAATTTGGGTAATCTACATGGGATCAAGATGGCTAGAACTTGTCTTCCTATTTCTCATTTGTTCTTTGCTGATGACATCATGATCTTCTCTCGGGCTAATGATAGGGAAGCTCAGGCGGTTATTAAATGTATCTCTACTTATTCTTCTTGGTCAGGGCAGTGTATTAATACCGCTAAGTCTGCTGTATTTTTTAGCAAAAATTGCAGGCTGAATTCGAAAAATGTTGTTAATGCTATTCTCAATCTGCCGCCTATTCCAGCTCGAGCAACATATCTTGGTATCCCTCTTTTCTTCAATAGGAGGAAGAAAGACTCCTTCTCTGAGCTTAAGGACAGAATTTTTGCGAAGGTCACTGGTTGGAAAGCTAAGCTGCTTTCCCAAGCAGCTAGAACCACTTTGATTAAAATGTATTCCAACTTATATCATGTCTTTATTCCTCTTACCAAAGTCTCTGTGTGCGGATATTAATCCAATGCTAAGGAAGTTTTGGTGGGGTTTCCCACAGGATAAAAAGCATAATCCTCCTTCCTTTCCTTCTGGGGAAATATTTGTCAGCCAAAGGCCTTGGGTGGTTTGGGATTTAGATCCATAGATTTTTTGAATAGCTCCTTGCTTGCAAGGCTTGGTTGGAAAATGGTTTCTAATCAGCCTCTTCTCTGGGTGGATGCTCTTAGGAGTAAATATTGAAGCATGGTGTTTCTTTTTTGTCTGCCTCCCCCAAGCCTCTCTCATCTTGGCTTTGGAATGGTCTTTTGAAGAATAGAAATATTGTTGCTAAAGGAGCTTGCATCTCTATTTCTAGTGGTCTTAATGTTGATGTTTGGAACTCTCCTTCGATTCCTTTGATGCCAAACTTTAAACCAACACCAAATGTGAACTTATCCTCTCTTCCGGTTTTTACAGTTGCTGAGTTAATTCTGGAAGGTGATAGAGTTTGGAATGTTCATTTGCTGAATGATTTGTTTGATCCCTTCTCGGTGCAGTGTATTCTCAGCATCCACTTGCCCCAAGTTTTCTCCTTTGATAAATGGTTTTGGGCTCCCTCTATCTCAGGTCAGTTTTCTGTTAAGTCTGCCCATGATATTTCTAGAGTTCCTGGAGGCAGAATTTCTCATCTCTCTGAGGATGATTGGCTTACCCTTTGGGGGTTAAAACTTCAAGCCAGACTTAAGCATCTTCTTTGGAAAGTTGCTTGGGATATCCTCCCCTCTAGGGCCAATATTGGTCGGTTTGTTACTACTGTTGCTGCAGATTCTTGGTGCTGTCCTTTTTGCAAGGGCCCTAGTGAGACCTTATCTCATATTTTCTTGGAGTGTGATTTGGCTTGTATTTTGTGGAGGAACTCACCTTGGCCGATTATCACATCAGTTTTTTCTTCAAGACATATTTCTCATTGGATTCTGGCAATCCTTTACCCCTCCAAGTTTCTTGCAATTCCTAAGGAATAAACCAGGAACTTCCAGTTATATGCTGTGTTATCTTTGGATTGTATTTGGTGGGCTCGTAATAAGCTTGTTCATGATGGTATTCAACCTGCTCCTTCCAAAGTTATCAAACATATCACCCATACCTTGGAGCTCCATCTTACGGCTTGGAAGGATGCTAGTTAACCATCCATTTGGCTTCCTCCTCCAAGTGGTAGCATTAAAGGGAATTTTGATGTGGCGGTGAGGGGCTCTCTTGCGGTTGCAGCTGCTGTTCTGAGTGATGATTTGGGTAATATTCTCGCTGCTGCAACTCTTAAATTGGCTTCTTTGGATGTTCTCCAAGGTGAGGCTTTGGCAGCCCTTTTGGCCTCTCAGATGGCAGTTTCTCTAGGTTGTTCCAACTTTCATCTTGAGGGTGATTCTCAGCTTGTGGTGTTGGCTATCAATGATCCTTCTCTTTTTGCTTCTTGGTCTTTTTCTAATTGTATTTCTGACATTAGTTTATCTTTATCTTCCTTTCAAAATGGAATGCTTTGAAAATGTCTCGATGTGCAAATCTTCGTGCACACTCATTAGACTCAAGCCGCATCCGACAAGTTGTATGGAAGCATTCCCATAGGATCTCCCATTCTCTTTTCCATCCGGATCAGGAATGGTAAAAATCCTCCCCTGTAACCTTTTTTCCTCAATCAATTAGAAAAAAAAACAAAAAATGTTCAATCATTTGAGCAAATGAGAATTGAAAGGACTAAGTTTTACCCTCTCCCCTGTTTATTTTGCAAAACGATTATGCTTCCATAATTTTTGATTGCTTAAAATTACTGCTAGTTGTATGACAAAGTAGAATTGATTTCTTGGAATATTTGTTACGTGTTAATTTTATAATTAAATTATTTGCTTGACTGAATATGTGCATTAGATCATAAATTTCATATTTAAGTTGAATTAACTTTCTAAGCAGCCAGATTTGAAGAAGAGAAGAGAGGCGGGTCAAATATGTGCTATGAGAATCAGATCCTATTGCTTGTATATTTGGATATGAAGCTCCAGAGACTGACGAAGAAGAGAAGGTGCATAGAATCCCTCATAACGACATTTATCTGAGCAAATCCAAGGCTTTAGGAGTGCTTGCTAGGTCTAAGCTTATGGGGGTTACTTGTGTATTGATCTATATATCTTGTGAGTTCTCATGGGTGTTGAGTTTTACAGAGAACTCTGCTTTGACAGAGAGTATGTTATTTGAAAAACTTTGTTCAACCTTTCATTTTAGTATTATTGTTCAACATGTCTATCGTACTAGTAAATTATGGAAGTTTTATCTTGCTTGAGGCATATATTTAAAAGCTTTTCATTAATGTCTAAATACTAATCTTGAATAGCTTTGGTAATTTGAGAATTCACTAGACCAACTAGTTTCAAGATTAATATTTAGACAATTATAATTAATAGATGTCACCTCTTAAAGTATTCCTTCAACCATTTGATTGATTCACATTTTTGGTTCATAATATTTCGTGGTTTGTGTCATAATAATACTTGGCCTAAAATCTCCATATATTCCTGCTCTAACTATAGATTTTTTTTTTTTTACACAAAAATAATGACATCATATCAAGGCATCCCTAGTAAAATCTCTACTTCCTGGCGAATACTCACACTAATAAATATTCACATTTCTGTTTTTTTTTTTTAAAAAAGTGATTTTTAACAATCTAATATCACAGCAAGAGTGATTAGAAAGATCGAAAAACTATGCAATTTCAATAGCACTACATTAAATCACAAAAGTACAGATTCATCTTAACCCGCTTCTACTAATTGAAAAATACTTTACGATAATTGGTTATTACCAGAGTTTTACAACTCTATATAGTTTGATTATTTGATTTGTCAAACGAGTCTAACAAGAGACTTTGGATCTTGCCACGTGATGCGCCTAGGGCTTTTTTTATTTATTTATTTGATTTTAGAAAATTTAGAAGTTAGTCTCTTATTTTGATATTTTGAAAAGGAAAACATAACAAGAATTAAAAACCTTTTCACTTATTAATTCCATAGAAAAAGTACTCTAGAATCAACACATACATAAATGGGGATCTTGTATAAGGGACCGGTTCCTCTCCATTTCATTTGAAAGGGAGAGAAATGAAATGGAGAGGATCCTTCTCCTTGTATGTGTGGTACCAGGTGATACTGACACTTTTTTTTTTTTTTTTTGATAAGTAAGTAAAAATATCATTAAAAGCGCAAAACACAGCCCTAATACACAGGAAGTATACAAAAATCACAACTGATTAGGGAAAGAGAATAGTGAAAGAAAGTCATTAAAACTAATAACTAAATGAGCTAAAAAGGCAACCGTCCAAAAGAAGAGAGAAAAAAAGAAAAAGGACTTAAGCTCCTCAATGTCTTCTCTAGATCTTCAAAAGTTCTGTCGTTACGCTCCCTCCACAAGCACCACCAGGTGATACTGACACTTAAGAACTTAGTTATCTTTTATATTTGATGATGTGTCAGACTATTAGACATGTTTTCTAATATTTTAAGATTTGATTTGGTGAGAGACTTGATGTTATCTTTTCATTCATTAAGTTATGTTATGATGCTTTAGCATTATGCTTTAAATATTATGTGATGTGACTTAATTATGTGGCTATTTTGTGGTGTTAAAAGAGATGTTTTTCTTTCACTCCATTATCATCTTAATAGGGAGTCTTACTAACTCTTCAATTTATTTCCTAAATACGAAGAAGTTACAGTGACACTCCAATTTAATTACCAATTAATTAATTTCGAAAGCGTCACACAGTTAAAGTGTTCTTCCCAATTTCCTCTTAACTTTCCTCTCTGATAGAAGTTGATTGGCTATCTTTGCCACTACCAGAACCCCTTTTTTTCATTGTAGCATCATTTTCTACTTTATTCTTGCTTTGTAACTCTTTCAACTTAACTTGTTCTAGAGGTATATGCAAGCATTCATTGTAGCATCATTTTCTACTTTATTCTTGCTTTATAACTCTTTCAACTTAACTTGTTCTAGAGGTAAATGCAAGGATTCCGTCAAGTGATGTTGTTCGCAATACTCAATCAGGCAGAGAAAACCTTTAAAATTAGAGTAATGTTATCTAATAGACTGTTATTTGACTGACATACAACTTGATAATGTCATAGTAAAATCAACATTTAGATCAACACTTTGTAAATAAATAAATCAATGGATAATTTTCATTGCCTTGCCATCTCAATTATACAATAATCGTATCGAAATAACATTACTTAGAAAATTAAGGGTTTTTTTTATTTTCATTTATAATATTTATTACTGCAATAAGATTTAGAAAAATGATACTTGGCATTTTCAAGTAGCATTCTTTTAGCATTCTTACCTATGTAACACATTCACATCTACTTGATTTTTTTTATTTTTTATTTTTAACGAAAAGAAAAAAAAAAAAAAAACAAAGATCTAAGTAACATTTCTCTTCATTATAAAGTTCAAGAAGTGAAATAAAAGTGTTAGTAGGCATTAGTAACAACCTGGCACGACCAACATGACTCAACGCATATACATTAATTTTGCAGAACACAATCATGTTAATTCACAAACAAATGAAATACACACTAGGGGTCCACTCTAAATGAAAGTAAATCCCTTTCACCCTTGGAAGAGATATGACACAACTTAAAACCTTTGATATGCTTTATCTTCACAATTTGATAGTAAAAGAAACAAAACCATCCAAATATTCTGTCTTCTTCAGCTTGACTCATGCCCTACGTGCTAAATGCTTGAGAGCCTCGCTACTAAAACTTCCAAAACTTACTATGAACTAACTTAAAAGTAAAAAAGATTTAACTTGAAGACAAGTTTACCACTATAATATCCACTAATAAGGGGGCCACTTGCGTGGTTACTATTATCAAAAAGCTTGCTTTTGCTCAAGTACTCTATGTCAACAGAGACAATCGCAAGTGAGCACAATTTCTCAAACACATGGAAAATTGCTGATCCTTTTAATTGTCCAGCCAAATACATTCTTTGACCCGCATACAATAAGCATGACAAGCACACTCATACGCGTTCTAGTCGACTACACCCAAAGCAAGGATTCCATAGAACGAACAAAAGAACAGCTAGCAAATTCTCTCTCTCTCTCTCTATCTCAAATGCAACCGCAACCTAAGTCAAATAGAAAAATAACATAAATTTGATTAGAGCAACCGCAACCTAAGCCAATTCAGCTATGATCTTTCAATAATATAAAAAGTGCAGTAGCAAACTTGCACTCTCCTCTCTCTCTCTCTCTCTCTCCTGGTGGAGGCGCGTGTGGGCGCGTCACACTACGTGGTCGTTTGTTTGGCTCTGGGCCAGGGTCTTTCCGGCTGGTGCGGTTTCAGGTTGAGGTTGGTCGTCGGAGTGGTTGTGGTTCTATATAAAGCTTGGGTTGTCTGGTCCGGTGACGATGTGAGGGGGACGCGGAGGCTCGGCTGGTGGGTGCCCGTCCAGGGGCCAAGGTTGTGTTTGGAGATGGGGAGCCGATTCTTTGTGGAGGCCAAAACATTCGTCTTTTCGGTGGTGGATGGGAAGTCAGTTCTTTGGGTGGAGGAAAGAAGGAAAGGGTTTTCAGGGGCTGTTTGCTTGGGGTCTCTGTGTATTGTTTGGCTTATCTCGAAGATGGAATGGGTGCTACGGAATACTGGGGTTGAGGAGTTTGTTGAATCTTTTAGGGAGGGGTCCAAGGCGGTGATTGTTCGGAGAGGCGGGAATAAGGCCGGGCGTTTCTTGGAGGTGGCGGTTTATGCTGAGGGAGGTCGGAAAGGGATGGTCCTTTTCCCTGAAGGCCGTGCTGGGCGGGGTTGGAGCCATGTTTTTGGGGAGCTGAGCAAAGCTCTGGCCTTCTTTGGATCCAAGGTAGGGTCCTCGCCTCCGGTGAAGGGTGCTGTCGCTGGTGCCACTCCGTCATACGCGTCGGTGGTTCCATCTTCGGTTTTGAAGCGTCCGGTCGCAAATGTCGTGAATGGGTTGTTGGGTTTTGCTGGGTCTACGGCAGAGCTAGATCTTTTTCCCTTTGGCACGCCTGAGATATCACCGGTGCTGAGGTTGGCGGTGGATTGCTACGATCTGGAGTGTTGGGTAGAACCGGTGGGTAAGAATCTCTGTGCAGATGTCAGTCCCAGAGTACATGGCCGTAGATTTCGTGGATTGCAGTGCTCAACGCTAGAGTTGCAGAAGATAACGTTGTCCACGCCGGAGGTGGATGTCATCGGAAGCTTCTGGAGTGTCTGAATCAATTCAAATTTGTTGATCGGGCCTTTGGGTGTGTGAAGGAAGGGTGGCAGGTTTTGGGCTTGGGCTTGCAGCCCACTTCGGGTCCTTCAGGTTATAAGGGTTCTGCGCCTAAGCCCGTTAGGACCCGTAAGTTTCTCATGCCCAAGAAACTCCTTCTCAAGCCCAAGCCCCTGTCTAAGTCGGGTTGCGGATCAAAGCCGGGTTTGGGTCGCATGGTTGCGGTCTCTTCCAACCCGTGCCTTGTTGCGCCGGTGTCCACGCCGGAGGTGGTTTTGGTTCCGGTGTCGAATGGGTTTCTTCCGGCGTGCGCAGAGGATGACGGTGGCTCTTCATCCTAGTCGGCGGGTGTTCTTGAAGCTGGGTCTTATCCGGAGAGGCAAGGGCTTTCTCCGGTGAGGTCAGTGGATGCCGGTGACCAGTTTTTCTCCCTGCCGCTTGATCAGAACACGCCGATGGATGCTGGAGTTGGCCAGTCTTCTCCGGTGAGGTCAGTGGATGCCGGAGACCAGTCTTTCTTCCTGCCGCTTGCCCAGAACACGCCGGTGGTTGCTAGAGTTGGCCAGTCTTCTCCGGTGAGGTTAGTGGATGCCGGTGACCAGTTCCTGCCGCTTGACCAGAACACGCCGCTTGACCAGTTTTCTTCTTCTCCGGCTGTGGGTTTGACTCAGGGGGGTTGTCTGTATCCTCTCGTTTCGCCGGAGGCAACAGAGCCGACAGTGAAGAACGATCGTTTCAGGTACGAGGGGTCTGTTTCTCTAGCTGGCGATGGTCTTTCTGTGAGGCCGTGCTACCCTTCGACGGTAGTAATTGCCCAGAAGTCGTCTGAGCCCTTGTACTTCTACAATCGTAAGCACAAGATTCAGAGGGCTTCAAAGTTGGATTTGGGTCAGCTTGAGGGGGAGTTGATCAGAGTCGCGCCTGTCGCTGCCCCGTTGGTAGGTAGTCAGTCTTCAATCTCTAGTGGGGTATCTAGGTTGTTTGCAGCGTTTGAGCCCGTTGGCTTGGCGGGGTCCAAGATGGAGGGTTCTTTTCGGGCTTCCACATATGATTCTTCGACTGTCAAGCCCTCTGCTCAATCTCCTCCTGCGAAGGGTCTCCTTAAGCGGGGCTTTCTCTGGCCGCGCTCTTGCTTCCCGAAGACCTTCTCGGAGGTTGGGAATTCTTCAGAGAAGAGTGATTTGATTAATGGATACTCTGAGGCAGTGGTTAGTTTGTTAGAGATCGCTCAAGCTTTAGGGATTTCTTTCGGGGACAATAAAAAAAGGTTTTTGGATCTGATGAGTGAAATTGAAGAGGGTCAGCATCGAGTGGATGGGGGTTCTATTTTGAAACCGAAGGGGTGGAGGGAGCTGAAAAATTTGGAATACTCTCTCAATTTTGATGTTGGAAGCATTGGGTCTAACCGGGGAAAAAATAAGATGTGTATGCGGGTTTGGGTAGGTTCTTTGTAGTGGGTGGGTTTATTTTGCGGGTGTTTTGGGTTCTTCTTGTTTGGGATTTTTTCTTTTTCTTTTTAGTGGTCCTTGTGTATACTCCCTGTGTACGTAGGGGCGCCTTACGCTTTTTATATTATATTTGATCTTACTTATCAAAAAAAAAAAAAGTGCCCCCTAAGCAGCAAATGTAGGGTTAGAACTACAATATAATGCTTAAACAGAAAACAATTACATACGTTGTAGGATCGAAAATTAAACATAGAAGTTCTAATTACTACCCATTAAAAGCCTTCCAACTATCAAACTACCCAATAATTGTAGTACGAGCAGTACATGGCGAAACATAATGATAGGTTATTGTGCATCAACAGTGGACTGTTGTTTTCACAATGAAAGATGCAAGGATGGGTGAGGTGGGTAAGTAGATGATTGTCTAGAACTAATTGTGTGACACAGGGAATCCGGTGGCAGCATTGATCCGTCTATATCACTATATAGAGCCACAAGTGCTTATGGCGAGGCCAATCTTCATCCATTTTAATGTCAGATGTTAACGGAGAGTGTAACTTAAAGCGTATAGGTAGTTGGAGGAAATGGAGCATCACTTTTAAAGTTTAGTAGCCTAAATGCAAATAGAATGTATGTTCAAAGGGGTTAAGAGTATTTTTTTCCTTTAGAAACAAATTAACCCAACAAACATGATCAAGGAAAATTAGATTAAAAGCTCATGGTAGCTGCCATAAGACTAAACCTCTGCTTCACTTTTTATCTCCAAGCTATTTCATTGCTTCAGACCCCAAGTTCCAGAACAATTAGACGTTCTGAATCTTGTCATTTGACCAACCACAAACACAAAAACATTTTCTTTTATTTTTTCTACATTTGTGAATTACATGACCCTGTCATTAAAAAAAAAAAAAGTAACAAAGGAATTACTACCATCGATTACTGATATCTTACCTTTTCCTAATTGCTCGCAATTTATCCTTACATTTGTCCCAACCTGGAAAAACAGTTTACCCACATGAGAGAATGCAGAAGGGAAACACTAACACCAAATTGAAAATGGGTACTTACTGAGGAAATGAAAACGAATAGCCAGTTATAATATGAGATAAAAGGTTATCATAGAAATTGATTTTCGCATAAGCTTACATCTGTATCTTCCTTTAACTCTTCTTTTCTTTATGCTTGAGATTACTAACACACTTCACTCCCAAAACTCCATCTGCTAGAGCAAGGCTCTCCACATAAGTATCGATATAAAGCCACTTCCTTATTTCATAAACGTGAAGATCCTAGGTTCGTTCACTATTACGTTCGAAAGAATACAAGGGTTGCAGAGAACGTATGAATCAGAACAATAGGCCGTTAGATGAACCAATTACGCCCATGAAACCGCGGAAGCAACACGATCCTCCTATGAAATCTGATCGGTCTCTTATGGAATCTAATGGGCCTGCGACCAAACTCCTCTCTTCTATTTCTGGATCAAGAGAAAAGCAGGCGGATGCGTATGGCAGGGGAGCGGTCTTCCGATAGTCGGTAGACGAAATGGTTGAACACAAAGTTGGATGGGTATTGGGGGTTGAGAAGAGCGCGGCTGACGTGGGTGGCGATGAAATGGGGGCTGGAGATGAGAGAGCACCATGTCTTCGAAACGCACCTGACTGTCTGACATCGTCTTTCTCTTCTCGGTGCCAATTTGCAACGGTCTTCACAGAGCGCTTCTCAAGGAAAAGGAAAGATTCTCAAAGTAAAGGAGATGCAGTAAGGAAGGGCAAAAGCGGGGAAGAAGATGGAGTCCAGCTGGTTAACACTGGATAATTCTAGAAAGTGTGCGTTTTATGGTGTTAATAGTGCGTTTTGACTATTTGCGTTTTATATGTAATGTAGTGCGTTTTGAATAACATCTATTGGGCAGATGGGTAGTTAGTTTGGGCTTTTAGTGGGAGTCACCGATTTTGGGATTAAGGAATAGTTCAAGTGTGACATCCGACCTTATTTAGATTAACCTAATTATCTTTTAAAAAAAAAAAAGATTAACCTAATTAAATGAATCACATGAAATTAAAATGATTAAAATATTTTTTCAAGCATTTTTAAGTGCGTATTTGGCCACATATTGCATAGTTTTCACAAAATATATTTTTTTAGGACAGAGTTTTCCTCCAAACTAGGTTGGAGGAACTTCCTTCAACCTCATCTATAAAAATGTCATGTGTCCATTTGCATGTGAGAAGTACATGCATTTTT
>FXXK01002292.1:29525-51943 GCA_900184695.1 Betula pendula | reverse complement strand
TCATCTCAAATGGTATAATCATTAAGAACAAACCTTATGCATATACAATCATCATACCATTTATACAAAATCCTAGCTAAATACAATCAACCCATAGCCCCATGGAAAGAATTACATCAAACCCTACAAAGGGTTTTGTTCCTCATAGAGGATTTGAAAATCTCCATGAAATTGGAGAAAATCATTTCTTAAGGAAATTTAGAGCTATGGGTCGAGTCTATCTACTACATAAGGAAGAAAAGAAAGCAAAACTAAGCTAAAAATTGAGAGAAAACACTACTGGACCGAGCTACAGAACCCACTGCTTCCTCCTTCTCTTTTTCTTCTTCGGCTAAATTTTATAGAGGCAAAGGCTTTGAGATATTATTACCCATAAAGATCAAGGAAAAATTTTGAGTTTAAAGGGCTAGGACTTCTCTAAAGAGAGAAGTCGGCGCCCACAATCATCCCTTAAGCGGCAATTGTTGATAATTTTTCTGAGATTTTCATATATTTGCTGATATTTTCGCTTCCAGAAGATTCTTGAACTTCACAAGCATTTTTGACCTACAATACTTCTGAATCTGATCTTTCACATAAAATAGCATTTGTGCGTCTTGAAGTCTTCTTTCCAACGCCTCTAACCTTGACTCAATCCGAGTTTTTTATTGAGAGTTATGGCCAAAATAGTATATGAAAGTCAGTTACGGAACTGATCTGCGATGTTTCTGGAAGAACCGATGGCGCTCGAGCACCAGGATTGGGTGCTCGAGCGCCCATTTTCTGCTTCAACTTTTGCTTGATGAATTGTTCCTTTTTGAGTCCTCTTTCCAATGCCCTTGACTTTGCCTCAACTGGAGTTTTGAGCTAAAAGTTATGGTCAAAAGAGTGCACAAAGGTCATTGGTCAACAACTTTGCAAAAGTTGATGTATTTTCAACCCGAATTTGATAGAATTGTTTGTGTTCTCTATTAAGCCCTACAAAATAAGATAAACACTAAAACAAAACAAACTATTAGATTACAATACAAACTAAGGCTTAACATATGCCAGTTAAGGGGCTTGAATGTGTAACATTCAGCCCTTATCAAGGCCAAAAAGTCAACTGTCTCGGAATTGAATTTCGATTTCACCAAACCGAAATAAAAACCATTTATATACTAAATAGAGTCCATTTTTTATATAAAATCAAAATGGTGTAACTCCATTTTAGAAATAAGGCTCAGGCCAAAAGTGTCATATAAGTGATGAATAGTCATTTTTATGCCTAAAAGGTCAACGGATTGACTTTTTTTGAAAATCTTACTATGACGTAGAGGGTTTCAATATAAGCATAATAGGCTTCAGTTTGGTAAAAATTGAGTTCATTTGACCCAATTTTTGATACTTACAAGATTGATTGTTAGAAAACGATCGTATTCTAAAGAAAGTTTTAAGGGTTTTAATCAAAAATCTCTTAACTTTATGAATGCCTCTAAAACCATTACCATAGCTAAATGATAATGTTTCCACAACATGTATCATTTAGTTTAATAAATATGTTTAAGAGATTTGAATTCTTCGGGCGTCACATCACACCCACCTTATAGGAATTTTTGTCCACGAAATTTAAAACATGCAATTGCATGTTCTCATGAATAGTAATTTGTTAGAATCACATACCTTATACATACGTATTAAATACAGCGTATATATACAATTCACAAATACAGCATATATACATATATTTATATTTACTGTACATACATATATATATATACACACAATTACTGCACAGACATATATACATACCGTTTTAGAACAAATGCAGGTATTTGTCCTTCGTTCGGAGTTGTTGCTCTTTTCGATCTAGAATTTGTACCGGCATTTCCTCGTATTTCAAATTGGTTGAATCTGAAGAGGTTCGAAGTCTACCACGTGAAGCGGATCATGTTCATATTTTCTAAGCTTAGACACGTGGAAAACATCATGAATACCCGACAAGCTTGGCGGTAGGTTGACTTTGTATGCTACGGGTCCTACAAGCTTGGTTATTTCGAATGGTCCGACATATCTCAGGCTTAACTTTCCTTTCTTCCCGAAACGCATTACGCCTTTCATCGGTGATACTCTTTAAAAACACATGGTCACCGACTTCAAATTTTAACTTGCGACGTCTTTTATCCGCATAGCTCTTTTGTCGACTCTGCGTGGTTAGCATTCTTTTTCTAATAACTGTAACCTTGTCCTTCAGGTCTTGAATTAATTCTAGTCCCACTAGTTGTCTTTCACTAACTTCATCCCAGTAAAGCGGGGATATGCTTTTCCGTCCTTAGAGAGCCTCGTACGGTGCCATACCAATAGTTGCCTGAAAACTATTGTTATATGCAAACTCAACTAAAGGTAGATATTGAATCCATTTACCTTTAAAGCCAAGCACGCACAATCTCAACATATCCTCCAAAGTTTGGATAGTTCGTTTAGACTGCCCGTCAGTTTGAGGATGATACGCCGTACTAAGGTTCAACTTTGTTCCCACATTCCTGAGTATTCATTAAACTTCCAATCCATGTTACCTGCCTGTGATTATCGCATCACTAATTGCGGTTAATACTTAAATCCAAATTCTTTTATAGCTCAGATCTCACAAGGTTGTTTAGACATCCTTCAAACATAAAACATTATTTTATAATGAAACTAACAGATTAACATATGTGAATTAAGGGGCTTGAATGTGTAACATTCAACACTTATCACAAGGCTCAAGGCCAAGACGAGGTGTATTGTTCCATTCTTACTCTGTAGACTTATGATGAAGACCATAAGATTCATGTCCTGAACCTCTCTCCCACTTGATATTTTAATATTATAGGTTTGTTAAAAACAATTGTACTTTCCTTAACAATTGCGACCTTGCCTTATATTTCTAAAAGAAACATCATTCCTAATAGAATTAGGAACCTTAACCCATATCCATCCTTTTATTGTGTTCAGATGAACAAATTCAAATCCACGTAGTTTGGACCATTAGAATTTGTCCATCAAAGCTCGATACTTAATCGTACCAATAACACAAAGAAAAATTATTATGGATAAAAAATGGCTACTTAGGCAACACTCCATGAAATTAAATTCATAGCCGGTGTCTCCCTAATTATATGCATAACACATAATTAACCTTAATGGGTATTTTGGTCTTTCAACCAATATACCACCCTTGTATAATGATTTAGTCATCATACAATAAACCCATAAGCAAAATTTCCGAAAAAACAATTGTCAAAACAATTTTGCAAAAACAACCTGCTTGTAGGATTCCTGAATTCCTTAATCGTTGACGTTTGGAAAAACGATCATAACTTTTTTGATAAAACTCGAAACGAAGATCTGATCAGACCAAAACATCAACCACAATTTTTACATTTAGAAACAAGTGCCCAATTATTTTTAAGACTTGTTTAAAAATATATATCCAAAATCGTAATTCCTACAGACATGCAGGATTTTCCTGAATTCCAAATCCGTCAACGAATGATAAAATAACCCTTTTGTCCATTCTTTCTTCAACATGTTTTCTATAGAGAAGGCCCTGATATCAATTGTTGGAAATACTACTATATCAAAACAAATATAGCTCAGCGAAAAATAAACTATTCCTTAGCCAAGATCTACTTAAAGAAGAACATGCAAAGAACATTGCTATTTATAATTAAATTTGCAAGAAAAAGAATTTACTTACTTGAAGATTAGGGCCACTCCTTGGCTTTATGAGCAAAAACTCCAAGCTGCTTCAAGAATATCAAGAACACCAAGAACACATTCAGATCTTCTCACCAATGACTAGAAATAACCAAAAGTGTGGGCTCAACTTGCTCTTTAAATTTTAAACTTATTCTTCGAGTGTTAACTCACAAGAATTTCAGTTCTCAGTAAATACTAAAAGAACTGTGTTTGTGTGTCCTTTGAAAAAGCCACAGGCACCTCTATTTATATTTGAAAACTATGAGAGGCTTATTAAAAATAAGCAATGTGGGAATACCACTAGAGGAGTGGACGACTAGGAATAAAACCCTAGCCTCCACTCTTCTAGCAATATGACGCATGGGGCTAGGGTTGAAAACCCTAGCCCATGTGTCACTTACTTAAGGTATGGGCTTGGGTTTTATCCCATGCCCAAGCCTCTCACTAACCTCTCTACCAATTTTCCTTTGGCCCATGTTTTAATTGATTAAGACAACCTGCTTATTAAGCCCATGTCTGAATTTAATTAAAATAACTTGCCTAATTATTAAGCCCATGTTTTTATTTAAATTACAACAACCTACTTATTAAATAAGCTCATGTCTTAATTTACTTAAAACAACTTGCCTAATAAATTAATAAATCTAGCTCAAGTAGTCACCAATCATTCATGTCGCTACTTAATTACATTTGATTCTACTAAATAATTGCAACTGCACTCCAGAATTTATTCTTGATTAAAAAATCAACAACCGTTCCCTTTGACTTACTTAGGTAGTATGAGTGTGATTCCTCCATGAAATTATTTTGTAGCAGAATTAGGACTGTGATACTATCACACTAAATTCTCTACCTCTTAATCCTTGATTCCCAGATATATTATCCCGTTTATTCTTCCAACTGTGAACACTCTTTTCACAAGTTGATATTTTGGGAATTCTCCATTCCAAAAGCTCCGGCCAAAGACTAAGAATAAACCCTTATATAATTCTGATAAATATCCTAGTCACGGGAAAAATTTCTAATCCTTTTATATGATCCTAAAAGGACTTGGATTTCCTATTGAGCAAAACTTCCCTCGCAATGCTACATGTGATCACCCAATGCATAGAGATATGTTGACCAACGTTTAAAGCCTCACTCCATAATGCATCAAAGTGACCTCCACTTGACATTTGAGTCCACTTTCCCTCAGGATTTAGAATCATTGTTCTTAAGTAGTCTGAGAGTTTTGTGTCTTTCCCAATAACAGTATTTTTATGGAAAGACAACTTCTGGTCCGTTCAATGTATACTACCTTATATACCTACTACATTAACCCGAAGAATCTTATTCGCTTGACTAAGGTAAATCACTTAAGTCGATGTGTAGCAGTCTTAGCCAATGGAATGCCCAGTTCCATTGTCAACTGTGAACTATAAAACTTTTTAGAAATACAAGGATTACGGACTAAGACCTTGTGTGACAAAGACTATTGCTCACACACATAGTTCATATTCAATATATTCTCCGCACCTTTTGTNTTTTTATGGAAAGACAACTTCCGGTCCGTTCAATGTATACTACCTTATACACCTACTACATTAACCCGAAGAATCCTCTTCGCTTGACTAAGGTAAATCACTTAAGTCGATGTGTAGCAGTCTTAGCCAATGGAATGCCCAGTTCCATTGTCAACTGTGAACTATAAAACTTTTTAGAAATACAAGGATTACGGACTAAGACCTTGTGTGACAAAGACTATTGCTCACACACATAGTTCATATTCAATATATTCTCCGCACCTTTTGTATGGGGATTAATCAATAGAGATCGTACAAAGATTATATGCTATATGCAACAAAATATTTAATCAGTGAATAATAATAATTATTCATAACAAACTCTTAATGTCAATATGTAAATAATTGGAATTTCGGGCTTAATCCCCAACAGTTGAACCAGAATGAAATTGTCCTAACCCAGGATGAACTGGTTAAACATGGACTAAAAACTAGTTGCACCGCATCCTGGGTCTAGGAATTGGGCCAGCTAGCTTGGTCGACTGAGTCAGGTTAAGACCGACCCAGTTTGCCTGGTCGGCTGAACCGGGTGCAAATGGATTGCTGATTAGGCCAGTCCAGGTGAAACCCAGTGGACCGAATAGACATGAAAACCCGCTGGGTTAGGTTTAGAATTGAATGGGCCGAATTGATTATTGGGTCAATTTTGGTTGATTTTGGACAACTAGGCCAAGGAACTAGGTCTAACTTGACAGACCAAGTTGACAAGCTGGCCTATTTAGCTAACCTTTTTGGATTGGTTCGATAATGGGCTTATAGGTATGGACTGCTGTAACGGATTTGATCAACGAATTCGTTGGAGTGTGTGAGAACCTAGTGGGAGAGATGAAGGTACGTGGGCAAATGAGTACAAATGCCGCGTCATAATGACGCGCAAAGAGTGTCGTTGGCCCATGGGCACGTGCAGGACAACTATAGAACATAGGAGTTGCGCGTGGAGGTGCATGGGAGCTCTAGTGAGGCTATTCTCGGCGGCAATGGACTTGTCAACTTTGGATTTGTCGAGTGGCTGTACTATCGAGGTGATTGGAAGACTTTGGTGGCGCGTAGCTGCTCGGGCAGAAACTTTGGACGGCACATGGCGGTGCGTGCTGAAGCAGATGGTGGCGCAACTTCCACAAATAGATAGATTTGTACCTTGCAAGCTTGATTCTGGCATTAGTTTTCCATAATGAGGTACGGTGAAGACGGGGAAGTCATTGGTAGCGTCGTCGAAGAGAGTGGCGGTGCATGGATTACCAGAACAATGAAATCGTCAGAGAGAACGCCAAGAAATGCCAAAGACGTTTATTAACATGTTTTTTCTCTTTGTAGTATACTTTTCTTTAGTTCTAAAGAGCTTTTTGACTCTTTTTTTCACAGTTTTATCTAAATCTTTTCTTTTCCTTGTAGAAAACTGTTGTAGAAATATACGATGAAATAATAAAAGAGAAGAGAATAAAAGAAAGAATAGAGCGGAAGCGGATAGTGACGTATTGGTTATATGTGGCCTATTGAATTATATTGAATTGTATTACATAACTCTCTTTTATAGTTTTTATCTAAATCTTTTCATTTTCTTGTAGAGTTTTTATATAACTCTCTATAGAGTTATGTAATACAATTCTGTTATAATATATTATGGGAGTTACATGATATTTATTTTACATGTGGGAGTTGCATGGGAGTTATATGGACTTAAATAGGATTTATTCTACATGAGAGAGTTACTTAGAATTTGTAATGCAATTGGGAGTTATTTGTGATATAAATGAGTGAAGTTAATATTAAAAGTTTGAATGATCCTTTGTAGTCTATAAATATCCATGTAAGCAAGTCATTTTGATTTAAGTGATAAAGGAAAGGAAAGATGTAGACAAGAAAATACTTTGGCGTGTGGACATTGGCTATAGGCCGAACCACCTTAATTCGGTGTCTTTCTTTCATGTTTTTATCTCTTTACATTATTTTGTGTTTTTATATGGTATCAGAGCCGATACTAGGAGTTCTTATAATTTAACATGGTATTAGAGCCTATATCAAGATCTCTTATAATTAATATGATATTAGAGCCAAGTTATTTTGAAAACCCAAATTTATTTATGGCCCATAATTGGCCTCATTTCAGCCCATTGTTGGCCTTATTTTCGGTCCATTGTTGGCCCTCATATTTTCGGCCCAAGTTGTCCCTTATATTTGGCCTTGGTGTATGCGGCGAGATCCAACCCGGCGCTAGTGTTTTTTGGCGAGATCTGATCGTCCCTTGGTATTTTGTGGCGAGATCCCCAAGTTGGCCCTCATATTTAGCCCATAGTTCGCCTTGGTGTTTGCGGCGAGATCTTAAGTTGGCCCTCATATTTAGCCCATAGTTCGCCTTGGTGTTTGCGGCGAGATCTTACTGGCCTTGGTTTTTTTTTTTTTTTTTTGCGAGATCCAACTGTCTCTTGATATTTTGTGGCGAAATCCATCTATTCCATGGCGCTTTATCTCAACTAAAGATGAAGTTTCTAACCTTCTTACCAAGTCGTTAGTGTCCACAATATTGGAATAGTTGGAGTTTTGATCTTTTCGGCTCTTGATTCTATGTTTTTTTTTAAAAAAAAAAAATGAAAAAAGGAAACTTTAATTAGACCTCCCGAACTTTATGTCGTTTTGACATACTCCCCTTAAACTTTATTTTCTCTACTTTGGTCCCCTGAACTTCTAATGTCTATCACTTACACATCATCCTTTAAGATTTTCCGTTAAATTCTAACGGAGAAGTGCAAAAATTCCCAAAATACCCATCATTTTAAATTTTTTTATAATTTTTTTTTTAAAAAAAAATAAAGGAGTATTTTGAAAATTTTGACAGGATTTAACAGTGAATTCAGACGAAAGGGGTAAAGTGAGAGAAGTTAGAAATTCAAGGTATCAAAGTAAGAGAAAATAAAGTTTAAGGGAGGCATGTCAACACGGCCTAAAGTTTGGGGGATCTAACTGAAGTTTCCAAAAAAAAAAGGCCAAAGTTGCTCATATTTTGGCCCTTTGTTGGCCCAGTTATTTGGTCTAGTGTTGGTCATGTTGTTGACTTTGACCTATCTTTTGACCATTTGTTGGTCCCATCTATTAGCCCTTTATTGGCTCTCATTTTGGCCCATTGTTTGGCCCAAGTATTTTCGGCCTATTGTTGTAAAGGCCCATCTCCTGTCACCATCTCTAACCACCGTTAACTCCAGTCACTGCTGCTGGCCGCCACTAACTCCAGCAAATTTTTAGTCACCTTTTTAGGCCTTCGCCAATTCAAACTCAAGATTCCAAGAATTTTCACCTTGAATTTGAGGGGGAATGTTAGAATATATTATGGGAGTTACATGATATTTATTTTACATGTGGGAGTTACATGGGAGTTATATGGACTTAAATAGGATTTATTCTACAAGAGAGAATTACTTAGAATTTATCATGCAATTGAGAGTTATATGTGATGTAAATGAGTAAAGTTAATATTGAAAGCTTGAAGGATCCTTTGTAGTCTATAAATACCCATGTAAACAAGTCATTTTGATTTAAGAGATGAAGGAAATATGTAACCAAAAAAAGGTTTCTTATATGCACATGGTATCAGAGCATATACCAAGAGTTCTTATAATTTAACAAATTCGATATAATTCAACAGACAACATGTAACCAATACGTCTCTCTCCTGAGTCTCCTCTTCCGCCCTCTTCTTTGTTTTATTATTTCATCATATGTTTCTACACGGTTGTCTACAAGGAAAAGAAAAGGAGTCAAAAAGATGTTTATAACTAAAGAAAAGTATATTACAAAGTGGAAAAACACGTTAATTTCCCTTAATTATTACGAGAGAGACCTTTGGCTCTTCTTTCTCGGAAATTAACTAATACGAAAGAGACCTTTGGCTCTTCTTTCTCTCAAAGAAAACTATATAATTCATCTATCTATCTATCAAGACGTTTAACATCCACTAACACAATTATTAATGGAGGATTTGACGGTGGAAAGTCGATAATTGTTATCTCTTTTCTTCTAAAGCAATGCCATGAAATTCCTGCACGCCTTCGCTTCTTGTTTGATGTACTTTGGTTTTTTCCTTCTTTTTTCTTTAGGTGGTAGCCCATGAAAAATGCTTTTGGTGGTTGCCTGGTAGGTTATGAAACGATTCTCTCTTTATTCATTCGTATCTCTCTTTTCCCGACGCAATGTGGATCAGATTACTTTGAAAATTGGAATTGTTGGGATCCTTTTCCTAATACTCCTTCCTTTCTTGTTCATTTGTTTGACTTACTTTTTATTTTTTTATTTTTTTGTCTTTTCTTTTCTTTTCCATTTTCTTTCTTTATAATTGGTAGGCATAAAGCGACTCTATTATCAAGCGATGTGTTATGTGTAGCTCTTTTATACCACCATTGCTTTTGTCTTTGCCTTTCTCTTGGTGGTTTCTTTTATCTAAGCATTTTTATTTTTTAATAGATTATCTAAGCATCTTTTGGTTGGTGCTAAGAGCATTCACACCGGCTAATTAAAAGTAGTTTTTGGCTAGCCATGCATGATACAAATTTGAGTGAGTAATCACCCATATTCGATTAGTTACATTAACAAAAAAATTTAGTGAGTTGCTACCGTGCTCACAAAATTTGGTGACCATTGTACACTCATTAAGTGAAAAAAAATAAAAAAATTCTACCATTCTCTTTGCTCTCAATAAAAAAAGAAAAAAAGAAAAAAAGAAAGAGAATATTTAAATTGTTTAAGATAAAACACTACGAGTTGTTGAATGCCTTGCACTGTTATGTAAGGTTGTTCCTTTATTTATAGAGAAATGCTTCTTGAAATTTTTTTTTCTCTACTCTTTGTCCATTTTTGCATATGTAGCTTTTTTTTTTTTTTTTTTTAAAGAGCTTTTTTTTGCATTTGTGGACCTCATTTTTGTCAACATATACAAAGATGGACAAAGATGGGGAAAAAAAAATGGATAACAAGCATTACTCTATTTATATAGAGAAATTTTTTTTGCATGCTCTAAGGCATATTCAGGTCACGTAGCATGCTCAATTCACCTTTAGATCAATCTTAATTATAAAAATAAAAAAAAAAAAAGAAAATCAAGAGTGAATTGAAAATGCCACGTCAGTTGAGTATGCTAAAAAAATGCTGAAAGAATGAAAAATATTTTCTTATTATAAATATAAAATTACAATGAATGCTAATCTCTTTACAACAGTGACCTACATGACAATACAAGTGTTTGGCTAAGTTTGAAATACAATTGTTAGTGATAACATAAGCTGCTCATCCTTTATGTTGTTTAACAGATGTTAATCTGGATCAATATTGTCATCTCCACTAACTTTGTGTTTTCACTTTGGTGGTTGGGAATCTTGGGATGATCTTTAGGTTAATAAAGGGAATAGTGATAGTAAATAGTTAAAGAAAAAAAAGAAAAGGAAACTTCACAGAAGCCCCTTGAACTTTCACGCGATTTGAGAACCCCCCTCAATCTTTGACTTCTCTCAGTTTCACCCCTCGAACTTCCAATTTCTATCAGAAGACCCGATTCCGTTTGTTTTCACCGTGAAAATTTTTTGAAATTCTCAAAATACCCCTGTATTTCAAGCAAAAAAATTATAAAAAAAAATCTAAACCCTAAAATGAGGGGGTATTTTGGAATTTCAAAAAATTTTCACGGTGAAAACAGACAGAAGGGTCTTCTGATAGAAATTAGAAGTTCGAGGGGTGAAACTAAGAGAAGTCAAAGATTGAGGGGGGTTCTTCAAATCGCGTGGAAGTTCAGGGGTCTTGTAAAGTTTCCAAAAAAAAAAAAGATGTAGTATTTTGAAAAAGTGTGTAGTGAAAATAGGAAAAGAAAAAGAAAAAGAAAAAAAAGAAGTAATTTTGTTAACTAAAATAGAGAAGAAATTGCTTAGTATGTGAATGTTTTGTGTTTTGCTATCAAAAATAAAACGTTCAAAGGTTGGCAGAGGTCCATATAAAAGAGCTAAACAGGGCATATAGCATGATAATAAAGCCGCTTTATGGCCCAACAATAAAAAAAGAAAATGTCAAATAAAAAAAAAAAAGTAAAGAAAGAAAATGAAAAAAAAAAAAAATCAAGAGAGAGCCCTTTCATGACCTACCAGGCAACCACCTAAAAGAACTACATGTTTTTCTTTGTCTCTTCCTTAGCCAACCTTCACAAAATATATATCAAATTAAGATTATTGTGTATATCAAATTCAAATGAGTGGCATTATTATTACTGATCAAGAAATATATATATATATTGATAAAAATATCTCAAAAAAAGGAGAGAGGGGTGATTCCTTTTTATGGTCAAAAATTCATTCATCTTAAGTATTTAGCAAGAAGAAAAAAAAAGAAAACAGGGGATCCGTTGAATTCCAAGTATTGAGTTCACCAATAAAATAAGAAGACTTAATTCACCTTTGGAATTGCTTAGAAAAGACTATTTATCTCAAAGAGGTCTACGTAAAATTCTTGAAAGGCTAAGGAAAAGACAAGAAAGAAAAACATATAGTTCTTTTAGGTGGTTGCCTGGTAGGTCATGAAAGGGCTCTCTCTTGATTTTTTTTTCATTTTCTTTCTTTACTTTTTTTTTTATTTGACATTTTCTTTTTTTATTATTGGGCCATAAAGCGGCTTTATTATCATGCTATATGCCCCGTTTAGCTCTTTTATATGGACCTTTGCCTTTTCCTTGTCATGAGTGTGATTTGGTAATGAGTTTTGTTTTGAGTTTTTTAATTTGAATATTAATAAGAAGTCGTTGATGCGATGTAAAGGTGAAAAGATATTTAAATTTTTTGTTAGAGAAAAGTGAAGAAATTTATTTGGTAATTATAAAAAACCCATTAGCTTAGACTTTTAAACTAAAGTAGTGTTTAAATATATATATTAATATAGTCTTAGTAAGAACTCCTAAACCTTATATCTCCCTCACACTTCGTTTCCCTCCCTTTAATTTGTTTTATTTTTTTACTTCCCTTTTTAAATAGTTGTTTCCATGCGATCAAAATAAAATAAAAAAAGTTTTCATATTCCATTAGGCTTCATTAGTTGTTTCAATGATTTTTATTTTTTATTTTTCCATCTCTAAAAGTCAATGACGTCAAGGCCAAGCAACCCTCAATGATTTTTTTTTTCCTTTGCGATCTGCATCATCTCCTTATATATAGTGTCACTTGAACTCGCACTAATCCCCATTGTCTCCATTAACATACACTACTAATGGAGAGAACTTGTTTCCTATTCCCCTTTTGTGTGGCACTTTTCATGGTACAATTTTACATGGCAAGTTTAGCTATTGAAACTGTTCCCAACATTAACACAGATCAATATGCTCTTGTTGCCTTAAAGACTCAAATTTCTTATGACCCTTACAATGTTTTGACAAACAACTGGTCAACCGGGTCCTCTATTTGTAATTGGGCTGGTATCACTTGTGGTTTCAGCCATCATCGAGTCATCGCATTAAACCTTTCTTTCATGGATCTTGTAGGCACCATTCCTCCACACGTGGGAAACCTTTCATTTCTTGTCAGTCTAAGCATTGAAAACAACAGTTTTCATGGCTCTTTGCCCATCGAGTTGTCTCGTCTTTACCAGTTGCAATACTTATCATTTGGATTCAATAACTTCACTGGAGAAATCCCATCATGGATGGGGTTGTTATCTAAACTTCAAAATTTGTTTCTATATGGTAACGGATTTACAGGGACTATTCCACCATCTCTATCTAATATATCTTCGTTGCAAGTAATTGATCTTAGTTCTAACCAACTGTCGGGCTCCATTCCATCCTCCATCTTCAACATATACAACTTGCAAGGAATTGATCTCAAAGATAACATACTTTCTGGTCCGATGCCCTCCATTATTTCCAACATGTCATCACTGCAAGTCATCAACCTAAAAGGTAATAAGCTTTCTGGTATGCTCCCTATGGATACGTTTGATAATCTTCCCAACTTACAATGGTTTCGAGTATCTTATAATCAATTTTATGGCCAACTCCCATCGACACTGTTCAAGTGTAAACAACTGCAATATATATCATTGGCGAATAATGATTTCACTGGAAGTGTTCCTTCAGAAATTGAGAACTTTATCATGCTCAAAGAGTTATACCTTTACAACAACAAATTTGGAGGTATGTTAAGTCTTGCTTTAATTGATTAATTATGTGGATGACATAATTGACTCAACATATTTTCCTTTTATTACCTCCAATGTGTTTGTTATCTTTCAATTCAAAGTACAAAATAACTTGTCATACCATGCAAGGAAATAAAGGATTTAAGCTATAGTTGGTGAAAATGAGTCAACAATACAAACGATGACTTTTGCTAGAATTGGATATACAAAATTGGGCTACGTTACTTATTTTTAAAAAAAATCACATCTCTTCAAGTTTTGTATTCGTAATCCAAATTAATTTTGGTTGAATTTATTTCAAAAAGTTGGAAGCTACTTTTCTTCATGGAAATTGTATTATCTCATAAGTCTAGACTTTGGTGTAGCAAATTTTCTTTTTCCAAAGAATGAGAAAGGTGATAATCAATTATTTAAGGGAAAAAGAATGCACTTTTGGTTCTTGTGGTTTGGGGTTGTTACAAATAGCTCATTATAGCTTAAAAAGTGATTAATCAGTCCCTAAGGTAAGTAAAAAAAAATTAAAAAAAATCAGTTCCTACTGTCAAAAGAGTTAACGGAATCCATTAACTTGGCACGTCATGACCAATTATATAATAACACGTGTTTGATTTGCTTAGTCACCACCAAAAATACATGATAGACTTGACATGTCACACAACCACATTAGCTCAGTCTCTCCATGTCACTCTCACCTCATCAGAAGGTAAAAGTAAATCAAGAAAAAACCAAAAAGTATATAAAGTTCATCGTTTATTTCAAATCTTAGACGCTACCCATTGTAGAACCAAATCGTCACACTCTTCTTTGTTGCCGTCTGCTCAAATTCTTTCACTCTGTTGAATTTTGCGAGATTTACCAAACATTAATAAGATGAGTTTCAATATCACTTTGAGGGAAAAAAGAAAAAGAAAAAAAAATGAATATTTCTAACGGAAAATGCTTGATTTCCTACCCCAAGCATCCAACTCCATCCAACTCATGAGTATTTTTTTTTTCTTTTTTGAAAAAAACAAGGCAAATTGGATGCTTGGATAGGATACCAAGGGCCTGTTTGGCAAATGACTCCGATTCTACTGTTGAGTGATTCTACTGTAGTTGAAGTGATTGTTGAGAGGGAATGTTATAAATTTTTTGTATAGAAAAGTAAATTTTTTTGTTTTTTAGTGAGTATTTTATTTGAATGATAATAAAAAAATGTTTGATGTGATATAAAAAGTAAAAAAAAGTTGTTAAAAAGTAGTTGATATGATATAAAAAGTGGGAATGGTTTTTTTTTAGAATTGTAGTAGAATTGGAGTTGGTTGTCAAACAAGGCCCAAGTATCTCCCATTTCTTAAACAAACCTTGATTTGATTGAAATTGAAACATGTATGTGTTGATATTGTCATGGGGGGGAGGCCGGTAGGGGCCATGGCCCCCCCAACAACTTTTTTTTTTTTTCAACCTATTTACCCCTACAAATTTTTTTTTTTTTCTCTACCAATCATTTTTTTGGTCTTGGCTCCTGCCCATAATACTTTCTGGCTCCGTCCCTAGTCAGGGACGAAAGTGGGGGGGTAGGGGCCATGGGCCCCCAACAAACCAAATATATATATATATATATAGAAGCTAATTTTTTTTTTCAATATATTGGCCCCTACAAACAAATTTTTTTTTGCCTTACCTAATAATTTTTTTGGTCTTAGCCCCTGCTCATAATACTTTTTGATACCGTCCCTAGATGTTGTTTTGCGTTCAATGTCATCATTAGTAAATATGAAAAATAAATTAAAAAGAAAAAGGAATTATAAAAGGTAGTTTATGAAAACTATTTATTTCATTATATCTTTCATTAATGAAAAATAAGTTAAATTTTATGATAATATATCAAATAAAATGTACTTATTCCTAGATTTATCAATTTTCTCCTTTTTTATTTATTTTTATTTATTTTTTAATTTTTTCGGTGCACGAACCTTATATCTTAGAGCACTACTATCAGATTCCCAATCATTTTCCCTAAATTTAGGGAACAAAACTACTTTTTACTTCCCTATAAAAAAAACAACCCGTAACAGATTCCCTTAATTTTTTCCTATATCATTAAAATAATATATTTTTTTTACTTTTACTTTTTTTTTTCCTCTTTTTTTTTTCCAGTCTTCTCCTTCTCCAGCGTCTTCTCTCTCTCTCCTTCTCCTGCATCTTCTCTCTCTCCTGCATTCTCTCTCTCTCTCTCTCTCTCTCTCTCTCTCTCTCTCTCTCTCTCTCTCTCTCTCNTCTCTCTCTCCTGCATTCTCTCTCTCTCTCTCTCTCTCTCTCTCTCTTCTCTCTCTCCGGCGTCTTCTCTCTCTCTCTCCTCCGTTGATTTATGGCTTTTGCTCTCTCTCTCTGTCCTCCATTGAAATCCCTTCACTCCATTTCTTGGAACAAATCCAAGGGGCAGCACAAACAAACAATGGCAAAGAATGGAGAAGAGAGAAAGAGAAAGGGAGAACGGAGAAGAGAGAAAGAAAAAAAAAAAAGGTTTTGAGATGAACATCAATTCTTGCCGGAGGATGGGAGAAGAGAGAAAGAAAAAAATGGGTTTAAGAGAGGATGGGAGAAGAGAGAAAGAGAAAGAGGCGTGAGGAGAGAGGGAGGTGGGAGGAGAGAGGAGAGAGAGTATTTTTTAAATATTAAAATAAGGCATTGGGTAGCACTGTAGCTACCCAACCATTTAGGGAAGGGAATCTACATTTTAGGGTATCTGCTATATGCACCTTTTTGTAATTTTTTTTTCAAATTTTTCCTATATTTAGGGAAGGAAACCAATTATAGGGCATCTGATAATAGTGCTCTTAGTCTCACTAGCAGTCATAATACAAATACCCAGTACCTCAAACAAGCATACAATACTCATACTCATGGACATATATAACATGTTTGTTATTCCTTCTTTGCGTGGCACTGCTCTTGGTATAATGTCACATGGTTAGCTTAGCTAATGCCATCTTCCCAATATTACAACGGATTGATTTCCTCTTCTTGCCTTAAGGCTCATATTTTTTTTCTCTTGGAACACTAACAACTTTTCTTAATTTTTTCTTAAATGTAGGGAACTAAATTACTTTTGTTTTTCTATTCAAATGAACTCATTAATAGCTTCCCTAATCATTTCCTTATACCATTTAAATATTTTTTAAATTAAATGATAAGGAAAAGAAAGGAAAGTGAAACCATTAACCGGAACAAAACCTAGTTCTAGAAAATTCTTTTACTTGATCTATTATATCGGAACTCTGATGGGCTGATAGCTTTTTGTGAAATCTAGAGTTGTGTGGTTTACTATAATCAAAGTACTCTAAGGGAGGAATACCATGAAGGCTCTAAACAAAACTAAAACTCTCTTCGCACAAGGTTCTATGTCCTAAAAGTGTTACCAAAGCCATTCATGAAGTCCCCTTAAATAAGCTTGAAAAACTTGGTCTCTAAGAAAGAAATCGAAATCCTGATTTTTGCAAAAAATACAGTTCCGTTCAAACTGGTTACTTGTCAATTCGAACTAAACTAGGTTTAAAATTGAAAACAAGGTTTTCCCTAACAGCGCGTTTGAATTGCACTTAGAACAAGACTTAGAACGGAGCTCTTAGCATGCCTTTGAAAACTCTAGAATAGGTTCAGTTCGAACCTGACTTAAACAGAACTTAAAACAGAGCTCTCAAGGATGAACTCCAATCTTCTTCATTCGAATTAAAATGGAATGGGATATAGGATGAAGCTTTTTGTCATGCTTTAAAACAACTTTCATTCGAACTTCAATTGGAACAGAACTTAGGACGAAGCATTTTGCTAAGCATCAAAACATCTTCTGTTTGAACTTGAATTGGAGCAACACTTAGAATGAATCATTCTATGAAACTTGAAAGTGCCCTCTTATGCTGTCTAGTTTGAACTGAATCCTAAAAAATGAACATTTACAAAGAATTTTAAGTACACTTTATGTAATTTAAATTCAAATTACATCAAAGTGTTTTGGACACCAAATTTGCCAACCTAAAAACTAACACCTTAACACAACGACTTTGGAGATATTTTAGTTCTTTTAGTCTTTAGTCACTTAAGAAATATTCAATCTTTGTTTCTAAATTGATAACTATTTTACAGGAACAATTCCATCTACTTTGTTCAACTGCAAACAATTGCAATATTTGTTATTAGCGAATAATAATTTCAGTGGAAGTATACCTTCGGAAATTGGAAACTTAATCATGCTCACAGACTTATACCTTGAGAAAAACAGCTTTGGAGGTATATATGTTTAGTATCTTTGTGTGTAAATGTCCTATTGATGACTCTATAACTATCAAAGTTTTTGGTTTAATATCTACCCATCTCTTTCTATTGGTACATTTCCCACTCTTCTCCTCTTCTGATTAATATAAGGTTTACCAATGGAATTGGAGGGAGATAGGGGAAAAAATAACCACATAGCATATAACCTCTGAAAAGACTAAACAACAGAGCATGGATCCATTGAAATGAGCTTTCTCTATCATATAAGCTTGTTATAACGAATGAAGTCTGAGAAGAGAGGATGGTGGAGTGAGAGAAGACGAACAGTGAGAAAACAAAGGTTAAGAAGAGAGGATGGCAAAGTGAGAGAAAGAGAGGACACTGAAAAAAAAAAAAAGAGTGGCAAATGGAGATCATAAGAGAAAGCGAGCATTTTGATTGAGGGGGGTAGGACAACGACCTTGTGACCAAAAGGTTGCGACCGAAGGTTTTTTTTTTTTAAAAAAAAAAAAAAAAAGGCGAAGAGGCTTTTATTTTAATTTTTTTTCTTTGTTTTATTTTTTTAAGGTGAAGTTTGGCTGTAGGACCATGAGTGGAGGGTTGTGGCTTTGGCCTCTAGGTTAGAATAGAGGAGAAAAAAAGAACTTAAATTTGCTCCCTTCTTCCTTTCTTTTGTTCTTTCTATATATTTTTTAACAAGTAAATATATATATATATATATATTGATAACACATGTTTAGATTTTCAGATTATTCTGGTTTTTTTTTTTTTTTTTTAAAAAAAAAAAAAAAAAACTTTTTTTGAAAGAGTTACATTATTTTTTTCATCCTTTTTAATTGAGTTAGAAAAGACATTTTCAATTTCTAAGATAGTAAGAGGATTTTTAAAATAAATGAATGACCATTATTCTAGATTAAGTATCTCTTACACCGTTTTTTTTTTGTTTCTTCTAAGCAAGTATCTCCTATACTTAGATTGTTCAAATTTTATTGAAATTAGAACAGCCCATAAAGAGGCTAATATGGCTTACTTTTCTTTTCTTTTTTTTTTTTTATAAGCACTAATATGGCTTACTTGTTTGTGTAGTTTAGGGTGCAAAGCCCACTTATTTGGGGTAAGTGGGCCTTCACCACTTTTCTTTTTTAGATTATTCAAATTTTACTTTCTATAATATACGAAAAATATATTATATTTTTCATATATTCTATATTTAGTTGATATTGTAATATTCTCTATTTACGAGTTGATTGTAATCAAATCTTCTATATTTTATTACTATACTTATATTTACTCTATACCCTATAAATATGGATCTTTGTATTGTAGACAACAAAAAGTGAATGAACACCTTAAAGACCTTTCAAATTGATAGGTGTAGGTGTCTAACACCGAACCACCCATAATTCTTTGTGTCTCTTTCTCTCTCTTGCTTCCACTATTATTCTCATATTTTATGTTTACTCACTTATTTCAACATGGTATCAAAATCACTTTCTTGTGGCTTCAATAAACATCTTTAACGTTTTTCGGCATTCCCTTCGATGATCTCACTGTTCCAGTCGTTCGCACGTCGTCATTCCCATCTGCTTGTGTTGTCAGCCTCTTCCAAGCATTCCTCGGACCGTATTCTAAAAATCTAATACGAGATTTAGGTCTACAACGTACAAATCTATCAATCTGTATAAGATACGCAACTGATGGCATCTGCACACTCCTCTATGCGCCACTGGCCAAATTCACACGTGCCATACGCGCTGCCACCGTGACTCCTTTCAGCCGAACAACTACAAGAAGTGGTTCCTCAGCCCCAGATCGGTGGATCTGTGAATTCTCCAACTAATTCCCACGCTTTATGCTCTCCTATGCGCCTCCTAAAGTTTCTGCCAATCGTCTACGCGCCGCCCAAATCTTTCATGCGCAACCACGATATTACACCCGCAAACACGCGCTGATTAGAACCACTGTGCGTTTGTCCACGCACCACTCGTGCTCACGCACGGTTCCTCGATCCAGCACCCCATCCAGTTCATCCACATTCAAGTCCTTTTTCAGACCAGGTTAACCGATTCATTGCTATTACAATGCATCATCAACTGGTTCAGTCCAATTCGTTCCCGTTCCATTGCCTCCTCAACCAGTTCATGATCTTTTGCATCTCATTCAAGCTCTTTTTCAACTTGTTTTCTAGCGTTCACTCCGGTTCCATTGAGATATGAGCCGGTTCAACTCGATTCCACTACAACATGATCTAGTTTCATCCGGTTCCAGTGCGACATGATCCAATTTAACTCGATTTCACTGCAATTTTATCTGATTTTTAGTCTATTTCGACCTAGTTTGTTGTGATCCACGGCCTAGTTCACGGGCGTACCTTGGCACAATTGGCTTGGCCCTTCACCAAATTTTTAGCAGCTAGTTTCTACTCTTGGTATTTCTCCAACCGTCATTATCAGTTGTGGCTTAGCCCTTCACTGGATTTCTTAGCGGCTTGTCTCCGTTCTCTGGCATTCCTCCGGCCGCCACTATCAGTCTTTCTCGCG
Organism: Betula pendula; assembly: GCA_900184695.1. NCBI lineage: Eukaryota > Viridiplantae > Streptophyta > Magnoliopsida > Fagales > Betulaceae > Betula > Betula pendula. The sequence continues at coordinate 31,734 of FXXK01002292.1, read as the reverse complement.
CGACACCGCCTTGATCCAATAATCGACTTCGGCAACCTTTAAATTTATTTTTGATTTTCAAACTCAAGCTTTCATGATCTTCAACCTTGAATTTGAAGGGAGATGTTAGAATATATGGAACATATATTATATTTTTCGTATATTCCATATTTGGTTGATATTGTAATATTCTCTATTTACGAGTTGATTGTAATCAAATCTCCCAGAATTGATTATCATACTTATATTTTTACTCTATACCCTATAAATAGGGACCTTTGTATTGTAGACAATAAAAAGTGAATAAACAGGATGTAGCTCTAAGGGTCATTTCAAAGTGATGAACGTAAATGTCTTATACCGAACCACCCATAATTTTTTTATGTCTCTTTATCTCTCTTGCTTCCACTATTACTCTCATATTTTATGTTTACTCATTTATTTCAACATTACTAATGGTAGTGAATCCCGTTATTTTGTTCAGATTACGTGACATGTCTCTTCTGCTTCACATCCAAGATTGTATTTTGATCATCATGACCAAATCTCAAGATCAGATATATTTTTCTTGTACACCGTATCTTTATTGTCATAATTATCATCTCCAATTTTCCCACACTATTCAAATGGTGTATCCATTTCTATCTCAAGTGCAACTTACCTTTTCTCGAAATAAGATATAATATTTAAGTTTGGGTCAAAAATGAAAAGAAAAGACATCAATAATTAAAGAAATTTTTGGTTGGTAGAGCTTTTATACTAACGAAAATGAAATTTTAGGTCTATTGATTTAGACAGTTTTTTTACATCCATCAGCCACTCCTACTTAATTATGTAATATCAATCCATAGCCCTTTTGAGTAGTACTAGATGCGAGATTTAATTACTCAAATTGATGAAATTATTCATTGATAGAGTTGGGGAGTACGACTTATCAAATATTTATATCAATTGCATGCTAGTATACTGTTAATATTTATTTCTAAATTGGTAGTTGTTTTACAGGGAGTATTCCATCTACTATGTTCAATTGCAAACAACTGCAAATTTTATCCTTATCGGAAAATAAATTCACAGGAAGTGTACAATCAGAATATGGGAACTTAACTATGCTCACAGCACTATACCTTAACAACAACAACTTTGAGGGTATGTTTCCTAATGCTTTAGTTGATTGATTATATAGATGCCATCATTTACTCAACATATTTTCTTTTTTGTTGCCTTTGATGAGTACCTTTAAATTGAAAGTTCAAAATAATTTGTCTAGAGCATATAAGGAAATAAAAGGATTTAAGCAATTCTGAGAAAAAATAATGTTAAATCACTACTTGTCGTAAAAGCCTAAGCTTATAGGAAATAATAAATTTAATCATTTAAACTTTAACACTTCTCCTCAAGTGTAGACTCAAACTTCCCTTTAATAGGTAAAGCTCAACATGTGAAATATTTAATTTAAATTAGGTGAATTGTGTAGTTAGGGTTCGAACTCATGACATCTAGATCTGATACCATATTAAATCATCATTTATCCCATCTGCCTAAAGTAAATGATGGATGTGGTGTTTCCAACACACACTCCTTATGGATGCCACCGATATGAGTGTGGAGGTGGTGCTGCCTCCTATGAGACTATAGTATGTCTCTAGAACACTCTTGAAACCCAATGGCTCATGGCTTGAATAAGGCGTTAACCCGCTATTGAATAACTATTTTCAAGAAGAAGTTATGTGGATGATAAGTTTAATAAACTTAATTATAAATTTGGTTAAAGGAGTCTAACTCCACCACAATTCATTAAGCTCTTACTTATTTATCTTAAGTGCTTCAAGTACCACATTAATACCTACTTTATCAAGCTTTTTTCTATTATAGTGTTTATAACATGTGGGAGATTTATTGTTGTAATGTTGCAAACAATGTTAAGCTTGTTATTAAAAATCGCTTTAAAAGTTTTTACCGTTTTACATTAAGACATGTGATCATTAGTTTTTATGAAAAAAAATCAACTTTAACCAGTTTTTACGGTTTTGGCTATTGGGTCATTAAACTTCTTTTACGAACCATTGATTTGCTTTTAACCACTTGGCGATGTTACCATTGAATTTCATTTTGATCGTTTGGTCGTTATACATTGATTTTCTAATGTTTTGACTGTTGGTCATAATTTATCTTGAAAATTCTCTTCATTTAGAACATGCATCATCTGACATTCACATGTCGACCCCCC
>FXXK01002292.1:0-29377 GCA_900184695.1 Betula pendula | reverse complement strand
GCCCCCCCCCCCCCCCGAAAAAAAAAAAAGGAGTTCACCAAAATGCACAAGAGATATATACTTATATATAGAATTGTTCTTATACAGACTTTGTGAGCTTTACTACTAGCCGCATAATTGCAAAGTTCACTTAGTGTATTTTATTCCTAGTGTTTTTTATGCGGCTTTTCATTAAGCAGATTAAAAGGTTAGTTATTTGACCTTCATATTTAGATGCATTCTTAATTAAGATAGACACTATAATTTAATTCTTAAAGATTGCATGTCAAGTAATCTGATCGCACTGAATTAAATACTTTGTGAGACACAAATTAACCTTTAAAGACAATGCTCTTAAATTATTATATAACATTATGAGATATTTTCTTACTTTAATTTTAATCTCTTATATTCTATTTATTGTATTTTAATTTTCAGATTGATATTATTTTGAATCAAGAAACATTTTTTCACCATAAAAATAATATGCCAACAATGGGTACCTTTCAATTGAAAGTACAAGATAATTTGTCCAGAGCATATAAGGAAACAAAAGTTTAAGTAATTATGAGAAAAAATAAAATTCCAGTCGATAGAAATCTAATTGTCTATTGCTACTATAGTTTAAATGACACATTGGGTTTGCACATGTCGGTGAAAACGAGTCTACAATACTAACGATGACCTTTGCTAGAATTGGATATACAAAATTGGGCTACGTCACTTATTTGTAAAAAATTCACATGTTTTCAAGTTTCATGTTCATAATCCAAATTAATTCTGGTTGGATTCATTTCCAAAAGTTGGAAACTACTTTTCTTCTTGGAAATTGTATTATCTCATAAATCTAGACTTTCGTGTAGCAATTTTTCTTTTCCAAATGATGAGGTGATAAGCAATTATTTAAGGGGAAAAAAAATGGATTTTAGGTTCCTATGGTTTGGGATTGTGACAATTAGTTCCCTAAAGTTTAAAAAGTAATTAATCACTCCCTCAGGTAAGTTAAAAACACAAATTAGTTCCTACATTTATCTCTTTTTATTGAAAAATGTAATGCCATAAGTATTCTTGCCTTAGGTTCAACTGGGGCGTGACTAATTTGATCTTAAGTACTACCACTCCACATAGAAAAGCCTATCTTGCCTAACACATGTAGTCTACTTCAAGCTTGTGAACCAATGTGCAAGAAGATGACATTGCTTAGACAAGTCATTAAGTACAAATGCATACACACAATAAACGCATCCATCATATACATCAATTTCCAATCAAGAAGGTACGCATCATGATATGATGAGTAAATCAATCAATGAATAACACGAGGAAATTGAAATACTTGAAAAAAGCATTAAAGGCATCATGGTCTTCTCTCACTTTCTTTTATAAATTAAAATAAAAAAGACACACACACACACATTCAAAAAGGAAAAAATACATTTAACTCCCCTGAAGTTTGACCACTTTTTCACTTTTACCTCTAATTTTAAAAAAGTGGCACTGTACCCCAACAAAGTTTCAAAAATTAGCAATGTGACCCATCCATTAGCCATTTTCGTCATCTTGGACAAAAAGTGACTCATGTGCGCTGCACGTGGGTTTTGGGAGGTTGAAAAGTCTAAAATGCCCTCATTAAAAAAAACAGTAATCATATCAGGAACATAAAAGAAGAGAAAAAAGATTAAAAAATAAATAAAAATAAAAAGGTGGTCGTATGGGCCAAGGGGGTGGTTTAGCCACCCCCATTTGGCCAAAGGGGTGGTCGAGCCACTACCATTTGGCTAGAATGGGGGTGGCAAGAAGCATGAGGGTGGTTTAGCCACCCCAAGGGTCCAAATGAGCCTTGCTGAAACCACCACCAAAGGGTTTGGGAGTGGTCGAGCCACCCCCATTTGGGCCATGGAGATTGCTACAGCCATTTTCCTTTTCTTTTCTGTTATGATAAGGTTACTATTTTTTTTTTTTTGGAATAATGGGGGCATTTTAGACTTTTCAACCCTCCAAAACCCACGTGTGGCGCACGTGAGCCATTGAGATGACGGTAATGGCTAACGGATAGGTCACATTGCTAATTTTTGAATCTTTGTTGGGATACATTGTCACTTTTAAACATTGGAGGTGAAAGTGAAAAAATAGTCAAACTTCAGGGGGTTAAATGTCTTGTTTCCTAAATAAATAGAAGACACCACAAAAAAAGGGCAATGCAAGGCTAGAGACTCAATAAAACAAAATTACATGCATGCAAACAAAAATAAAAATGCATGTCCTAGGATGTATAACAAAATGCATGAAGAGCATCACTAGGCATGCCCAACTAGGGTAGGTCTCTTATCACTCCCCCTCAAGGGGTGAGGGATTTCCACTCTCTTAGACCTATTCCTTCTCTTCCGAGGAATAGTCCTACCACCATCCAACTTGTCCAATCTAAGAACAATGTTTCTCATTATGGAGACAAGATTCTTCATGTTAGTCCTCGATGGAGTGGTCTCTTTCTTAGGTGCCCTATACCTAGGACTAGCAGTTTTTAACACGACCCACAAACCCAAAATGAAATTAGAGGGTTAGGGTTTGACATAAAACGGGTTGACCCGTTTACGAAATATATATATTTTTATTTAATAAATATAGGTTGAAACGGGTCAAACGGGTTAAACATGTTGCTTTTAGGTCGAAACAGGTCAAATAGGTCAAGCGGGTCACTAGTGGGTCGTGTTCGGGGTTTGACCCGTTTAGTTAAATGACTCGAATTTAGTTGACTCTTAACAGGTTGGCGGGTCGACTCGAGCTTGACCCCCAAACCCCAATTGCCAACCCTACCTATACCTAAGGAAATGACAACGAGATCGGATATGACCCACTTTACAACAAAGGTGGCATTTAGGGACATACCTTGGAGAATGTTATCTCCTTGGAGAATTCAAACCCTCAACCTTAGGCCTATTGCCTAACAGGGCACCCTTTCCCTTATGAACAACAACAAGGCACACATCCTCAACAAGGAGGAGGAGTAAAATTAAAAATCCCTGTGTTGGCAAGTGTGGATTTTGAAGCGGAAGCATTTTTGTCCAAACCAATTCCAGACATGTTACTATAGTCCTTTTGAAAACTCAAATTTTTTTCAAGTTTAACATTAGATGGCTTATGGAAATCAGCCACAAGATTATCTTCTAAGCATTTAACTTTATCAACTAGCACATAGTTTTCAAGTTTCAAGGAATCAACAACAATATGCATTGTAACAACCAATGATTCCTTTTCAATTTCAACCTCCAACTTCTTAAGAAGTTGCACAAAAACAAAAAATGACCTTTACCAACACATCTTTCCAGGTGCTTGTGCAAGATGCGCCGAGAATTAGGTGTCGGTAACAAAACAAATGTTGGTATTTTAATATAAGCGCCGACAAATAAGCGCCGGTATAGTGCTTATTTTTTGTAATGTTGATTGTAAGCCTCTTGGAGATTAATCTCTTCATCCACAACACCTTGTGATTCATCCTCATAAGTCTCAATAAGCACATGAGGGTCACAAAAAATAGAACCATCGGCACTCTTCATAGAGGCGGTGCAAGCCATGTAATTAGCATTCTTCTCCTTGGTGTCTTTGGAGTCACCGAACTCAGAATCATCACTCAAGGAGGCATACATGGCTTGACCCTTCGCATTCAATGAAGGGTTCTTGCTAGTAACTAAATGAGCTTGAGGAATTTTTCAATTTCTTGGCAAACAAGGCCTATTCTTCATCAAATGAATCATCTTGAGATGACTCACTATGGTCACAAGGATAAAACACACAAGACCTGCTACCATTCGTCAAGGAGGCGATAGAAGCCATGGAGATCCTATTCTCAATAGGAGAGTCATCAATGTACGACTCCTCCTTCAAGGTGGCTTTCATGGCTTTTCTTTTGGACTTCATATACTTTGGGCAAAGAACACAAAAATGTCCAAAATCAAGGCACTCATGGCACTTGATGCCTTGAGTATTCTTCTCTTTCTTGCCCCTACCGTTACTCCTAACAAGAGAACGACTACTAAGGGACCAAGAAGTAGCCATAACATAAGTGTAAAGGAACACACTCAGGACGCTAGTCCAAACGGAGTGAACCCGCTCTTATACCAATTGGAAAAACTACGAAGATCGTGTTCAAATCCCAACCAAGCACAAGGAATAATTATCACAAATTAAAAGTCTTGAACAATAAAGCACATAAATATCACAACCACAAAATCAATCACAAATCAACACAAGGCTTTTGTTGACGAAATGGAAAACCTTCGAGCACTTAAAAGTTAAAACAACTCTGGGGCAGTCAAACTCGAGAACTCACTAGTAAAGAAGATCTAGATTATAGACACAAAGAATACTTACAACCCTTTGTAAATCCTAGACTCGGTAAGGCAACAGACAACACGCTTGCCTCCAAGCTCGAAAATCTTCTTCTATGGCCTTTCCTCACCGATTCGTTGGTAGACTCCTTAGTGGATAAAGGATGTGTATGGGTTTGGTTTAAACAAAAGAAAAATCAATCCAAGTGAGAAAAATCTTTAAGGCTTTTAGGAATCTTCACTTGATTCAACAATTGTGTAGTTGTAAATCATCTAAAGGGACTTTAAGATCAAGGGACACTCTTACTTCCTCACCTATACATGAACATCCAAAGCTTGAGTAAGAGTAATAGGAAGAGTCAAGACATCAAGAGAAGGAAAGCTCAAGGCTTTGTACGAATCCTCTCTTGGAACAATGGAGAAGCAAGAGCCTCAACGTTCTCTACGGAAATTTTGGTGCTAGGCTTCACTAATAAAAATGGACATCCTATTCTATTTAAAGGATTAGAAGGGTAAAGTTGAAATAAAGCTGAAAAGATGTTTGGGGGAACAAACCAGTTAGGGTATCTTGGCCATAACGTTTTATCGCAAGATTCGATTGAGGCACAAGTAGCGGTGTTGGAAAGCTTATTCCTAGATCCACAACTATCTTTCACAACAGTTTTCCTATTTAGATGTTTGGTATGTCAAAAATGGCTTGCAAGATTTTGCAAATGCGTAAATGCGTCATGACATAAATTAGGCCCATCGTGATGTCCCAAGGGGGAAACTCTTGGCCTGACCATGTGCAAAGCACGTCACGACATCCATATGACGCCAAGAACTGTCCTAGATGATGTCACGACTTCCAAATAATCCCTAAGTGACGTCCAAGTGCCGGATCTCTTTAGAACACACTGACTCAACTTTTCACACCATACACTCTGGTGATGAAGAAATTTTACAACCAAAGTTTTGAACACCCAATGAGACCAATTTCTAAAATTCCTATTAGTCTTTATTGGAAATCTTGGATTTAACAAGCTTTTGGGCTCCATACCTTCCTTCATCTTCAACATATCCACTTTGTGAGAAATTTATCTCACAGGAAATATGATTTTTAATCCGATGCCCTCCATTATCTTCAAAATTTTCTCAATGCAAGTCATTGACTTTAAAGCTAATATGCTATCTGGTGGGGAGTCCTTATGGATATGTTTGATAATTTTCCCAACTTGCAACAACTTCAAGTATCTTATAATAAGTTTTCTAGCCAACTCTCATCCACTTTGTTTAAGTGCAAACAATTGCAATATATGTATCATTACATGGTAATAATTTCACAGGAAGAGTACCTTCTGAAATCGGGAACTTAGCCATGCTGAAAGTGTTAAACCTTGACCTGAACAACTTTGGAGGTATGCTTAGTTCATTTAGTCTTCAGTCAGTTAGGAAATATTCAATATTTGTTTCTAAATTGGTAATTATTTTACAGGGACTATCTCATCCACTTTGTTCAATTGCAAACAACTGCAATATTTGTCATTATCGAATAATGATTTCAGTGGAAGTATATCTTTGGAAATTGGGAACTTAATCATGCTCACAAAGTTATACCTTTACAACAACAGCTTTGGAGGTATGTTTAGTATCTCTGTGTGCAAGTATCCTATTGATGACATATAGCACTCTACAACTATCAAAGTTTTTGGTTTTAAAAGTCCCTACTCTTTTCTCTTTTGGTTAGTTTAAATTAGGTTTCTTGCTTCTATTGTTTTGTTTTCTTGAAATCATTTTCAATTTGGAGGTCGCTAAATATATTGACACTTCACAAATGGAATTAGAGGCAGATAGGAGAAAAAAATTGCCACATAGCATATTAGCTCAAAAAAGATTAAACAACAGAGCATGGATTTTTTGAAATATGCTTTCTCTATCATATAACGAACGAAGTTTGAGAAGAGAGGCTGGTACGTGGAGAGAGAGAAGATCATGAGTGATGAGAAAACAAAGTCTAAAGAGCATTCACAGTAGCTTCCTTGTCATTTTCTTTAGACTTTAGGAATTAAACTACTTTTTATTTCCCTTTACAAATACACTCCACAATAGCTTCCTTAATCGTTTCCTATACCAATTAAATATTCTTTCTTTACATTTATTTTTATTTTTTATTTTCTATCTTTTTATTTATTTATTTATTTAATAGCTTGGTTCATTGAGAGGTGTGAGAGGAGAGAGAGTATTGATTTTTTTTATTATTATAATAAGCATTGGATTTGCTACAAGAACTCACTGTAGCAAATCCAAACTTTAGGGAACCAGTTGGAAGTTGCTGTGAGCTACTTTTTATGATTTTTTTTGAAAATTTTCATATATTTAAGGAAGATAATGGGTTATAGGGGATTTGCTGTGAATGCTAAGAAGAGAGAAATAGAGGACACTAAAGAAAAAAAAAAAAAAAGTGGTGAATGGAGATCATAAAAGAAAGAGAATTTTATTTATTTATTTTTGTGGTTAAAAAAGAGAAAATTTTGAATGAGGGAGGGGGAAGACAACAACATCGTGTTCAAAATTTTGAAGGGATTTTTTTAAATTTCTAGGGAACTAGAGGGTGTTTTTTAAAAACAAAAACAAAAGATTTGGAAGGAAAGTAAATGATATTTTAATTTTTTGTTGGAGGGCAAAAAAATTAAGAGATATTTTTTACTCCCCCTCCCTCCACTACTGGTTTTTCAAATTCTTCCACTACTGGTTTTAGTACTACATGGATGCCCTTATTATTATTATTTGCCACTTTCTACAAAGATAAGGTGTACAAGAAAAAAATTATGAGGGTGTTTTTTTATTATTATTATTTCTAATTCTTCCACTACTGGTATACATGGATCATGGATGCCCTTATTCTAGATAAGTATCTCCCCTACAATATAGGTTGTTCAACTTTTATTAAAATTAGAGCAGTCCATAGAGAGGCTATGGGCCCACTTGTTTGTGCAATCTAGTGTGTAGAGCCCACCTAGGGTTGTAAATGAGCCTGCCTGTTCGCGAGCGCGCTCGATACCCGCTCAGTTAAACTCGACCCGAGCTCGAGCTCAGTACAGCACAAACCTGCTTGTTACTGTAAAAGCCCGCTCGATTAATTAGTGATACATACCCGACTCGCCCGACTAAGTTTAATAGGGACTTGCGAGCCTAGCTCGTTAAGGCTCGAATAGACCAACTCGTTTAAGGCTCACGAGCCTGACTCGTTTAAGACTCAAATAGACCGGTTTATTTAGGACTTGCAAGCTTGGCTTACCAACCATATCATGATTCAGGCATTTCTAAGTTGTGATCTTTTGTAATTTAAATGAAGTTGACTTACTAACTCTATCATGACTCAAGAAAATTTGTGCTTCTACTTAAATTTGAACTCTCTGTATGACTTTAAGTCTTTGTTGATCTCTGTTTAAGTTTTTGTCTTTGTATTTCTTTTATTTATATGTAGTATTAATTTTTCAAATTTGCTTGTAAATGCTTAAAAGTTTATATTTTTAGTTAATCATGTTAATTAGTGTTTTTTTTTAAGTTTTTTTTAATCACATTTTTAAAAACTACTCAAATAACTAAATGAGCTTAAATGAGCCGAGCTGCCCATTTAAGGCTCGATAAGTCTTAAATGAGTATAGCTAGCCTATTTAAGGCTCGAAAAGCCTTTTTATCAAGCTCGGGCTCGACTCGTCAAAGCCTTTTAATCGAGCTCGAGAACTCGCGAGCTTGAACTCGAGCTCGGGTATTGTCTAACAAACCGAGCTTTAGCTGGGGTTTCTAAGCCCGGCTCGAGCTCGAGCTTGGCTCATTTAAATATTTTCTTAAACAAGCTGAGCTAAAAATCTTAAAGCTCGACTCGCTCGACTCGATTACAGCCCTAAGCCCACCTATCTAAAGCAAATGGCCTCGCAACCTTCCTCTTTGGGCTATTCAAATTTCACTAAAATTCGGAGTTCCTAATTGTAGTGAATCTCGTTATTTTTTTTTATATATTTTTTTTTTCAGACTACGTGACGTATCTCTCCAGCTTCACATCCAAGATTGTACTTTGAGCATCATTACCAAATCTCAAGATCAGATATTTTGATTTTTCTTGTACACCTTATCTTTATTATGCTAATTATCATCTCCAATTTTCTCACACTATTTAATGGAGTTTTCTATTTCTTTCTCAGGTGCACTTTACAATTTCCTTTTTCTCAAAATAAGATATAATCTTTAAGTTTGGGTAAAAGAGAAAAGAAAAAGAGATCATTAATTAATGAAAATTTTGGTTGCAGAACTTTTTACTTTGACGAAAATGTAATTTTATGTCTGTTGATTTAGACATAGTTATTTTACATCCATCGACCGCTCCTACTCAATTAGTTTATATCAATCGTTAACTCTTTGGAGTATTACTATATGCGAGATTTAGTTACTCAAACTATTGAAATTATTCATTGATTTTGAGTAGGGGAGTGCGACTTATCAAATACTTAAATCAAGTGCAAGTATAATACTGTTAATGTTTGTTTCTAAATTGGAAACTGGTTTACATGGACTATCTCATCCACTTTTTTCAATTGCAAACAATTGCAAATTTTGTTCTTGTCGACTAATAGATTCACGGGAAATGTACTTTTAGAAATTGAAAACTTAACTCTGCTCACAAAACTATACCTTAACAACAACAATTTTGGAGGCATGTTTACTCATACTTTAGTTGATTATTCCTTGATTTTGAGTAGGGGAGTGCGACTTATCAAATACTTATATAAAGTGTAAGTAGTATATTGTTAATGTTTGTTTCTAAATTGGTGACTAGTTTATAGGGACTATCCCATCTACTCTTTTCAATTGCAAACAATTGCAAATTTTATCCTTGTCGGCTAATAGATTTACGAGAAGTGTACCTTTAGAAATTGGGAACTTAACTCTGCTCACAAAGCTATACCTTAACAACAACAATTTTGGAGGTATGTTTACTCATGCTTTAGTTTATTATATAGATGAAATCATTGACTCAACATATTTGCTTTTTTGTTTCCTCCTATGGGTACCTTTCAATTGAAAGTACAAAATAATTTGTTCAGCATATAAGGAAATAAAACGATTTAAGGAATTCTAAGAAAAAAATAATGTTAAATCACCATTTGTCTCAAAACCTTAAGTAAATTTAATTATTTAATGAATACTTTAACACTTTCTCTCACCTATGATTCAAACTTTTAGGATTTGAATTAGAGATGGATTTAATTATTTAATTACATTTTAATACTTCCCTTCACGTGTGGACTCAAACTCCCACTTAATAGGTGAGACCCAACACGTAAAATATTTTAATTAAAATAGGGGGTGGATTACGGAAACGTGGTTCGAACTCAGGACCTCTGCTCTAATAAGATGTTAAATCTCTATTCAGTGGTGGAGCCAGAAAATCATTATTGTAGGGGCCCAAACTAAAAATGTGACAAACACAATTTAAAACAAAAATGAAGTAATTTATCACACAAGATGTATATCACAAAAAAATATATGTCAAAATTGGTATATTAGCAACGTAACATGTCAGTACTAATACAAAAATATATAAATACATAAAGTGTCTAAAACTGCAGTCTATGGTCTCTTAGAAATTCAAAATCATCAAGTATCGAATTTGAATTGAAGTTCTCAATAATTTCCTTTCAATATAGACAGCTAAATTATTTACAAGAAATTCATCTTTCATTTTGTTGAGAAATCTTGTTTTAACAACTTTTATAGCATAAAACAAAAAAAAAAAAATGTGTATAAAATGAACCATTCTTATTTGTTCTTGTTTTTTCTTTGCTTGTATTTATTAGTTTACAATATAAATATATATAATATAATAAAATTGGTCTTTGGGTATGTGTTTTTCTTTAGAGCTTGTTTCGTGTATGTCTTTATTGTAGTATTGACAAGTTTTTTTAAAAAAGAAAAAATATGGTAGTTTTTGATTTGTAGCACCGAATCAGTGATGCTTGTATAGAGAAAGCCATTAAAAAAACAAAGTGAACACAACCCAATATCGGAGAAGTCAGAAGTGTCATACCTTTTCAGTTTTATTTGCTTTTGAATGTTAGACTCAGCAATCGGTTGTTTTGATTTTTGAAGAAAGAAAGAAACACCTATTTGCAACCCTAATTATCCTACCTATGCCGTGTATGACTTATTAATCATTCATGATTGTTATGCAGAAAATGAGCAAAAACGCTTTCGAAAGATAATTAAGCATTAAATTTGATGTGAGATGATTTATTTGATTATTTTGCTCTATGCTTTTTGTTTATACTCATTTTCAGTTTAAACTACTCATATGAGAACAAATATTTTAACATGTTTTAATTTATATAGGTATAGACTAAAATAAGGTTCTTATGTTTTAATTCTTTTGAATGTTTTCTGAAAAAAAATTTTTGTTCGTTTGTGTGATTTACTCGAATTTTTAGACATTTTTTTTTATTGTTGTGAAAAAGGAACAAAAACTCTTTTGAAACACTAAAGTGATATTTATTTGATTGCGTTAAATGTTGAATGAATTTTTATTTTTTTTATTTTGTATTCATATAAAAAAAAATATTTTGTTTATTTTGCTATGTATTTGTTTTTAGAATGTTTAGAATTATATAAGCTTTATTTGTATTGAAATATAATAGGTATCACCCCAATAATATTACAGATTCTTGCCAATTTTCTATTAATGTTTTGATAATCAGGATCTAGGTCTTCTTTTTGCTATTTTTTTTTTTTTTTTTTTATGCTTATTTCATTTTAAACTACCATCATGGAACAAAGAAGTTAACACAGTTAAAAACATCATCTTTTACAGCATCCAATAAGAAGTTAACACATCAATTAAAAACACCGAATACATCTTATAAATAAAAGAAAACTTATCAACAAAAACACCATTTGAAGAGACCTACCAGATTTACACCTATTGTATTTGGTATGTTTAGATGATGTCTCAACCTCTCATCGTTGGATGTAAAAGTAAGGTTTACTGCCCGTCCTAATAGTAAGGGCTTTCTTAAATGAATTAAAACATAAGACCCTTAATTTTAGTTTAATCCATATAAATTAGAGAGCCCATACTAAAATAAAAGGTTTGATGTTTTAATTCAATATTAGAAATTCCTGCTAATTTCTTTTTTTTTTTTTTCTTGACAATTCTTTCCATTTTAAGCTATACATATGAGGACAATTTTAACATGTTTTAATTTATATGGATTAAATTAAAATTAAAATTCTTATATTAAGTTTTGAAATTAAATTATAATGCAGAATCCCGTGGGTTATGAGCTACTTAGTCTTCATTTAGTTCAGTATCTGGCTTCAAGTATCTTATAATTAGTTTTCTAGCCAACTCCCATCCACTTAATTCAAGTGCAAACAACTTCAGTATTTATCATTGTAGGTAATAATTTCACAAGAAGAGTACTGTTATGGGTCTACAGCACTCCGGTAACATGTACTTTCGAAAATTAGGAACTTAACCATGCTCAAATAGTTAGACCTTGACCACAACTTTGGAGATATGTTTAATTCTTTTAGTCTTTAGTGATTTAGGAAATATTTAATATTTGTTTCTAAATTGGTAACTGTTTTACAGGGACTATCCCATCCACTTTGTTCAAATGCAAACAACTGCAGTATTTGTCATTAGCGAATAATCATTTTAGTGGTAGTGTATCTTCGGAAATTGGAAACTTAATCATGCTCACAGAGTTATACCTTTACAACAACAACTTTAGAGGTATGTTTAGTATCTCTTTGTGTAATTATCCTATTGATGATGCATAGCACTCTATAACTATCAAAGTTTTTGGTTTTATACCTACCCATCTTGTTCTATTTGTACAATCCCCACTGTTTTCCTCTTTTGGTTAATCTAAGGTTTCTTGCTTTTTTATTGTTTTGTTTTCTTTAAATCATTTTCAGTTAGGAGGTCATCGAATATATTGACACTTTACCAATGGAATTGGAGGCAAATAGGGCATATTACCTTTAAAAAGATTAAACAACATAGCATGGATATGTTGAAATGTGCTTTCTCTATCCCATAAAGATTAAACAACCCATCCTCTCTTTTTTTTCTTCCCAAAATCCCATATTTTTTTATTATAAATTTTCGGATGCTGCCATTCCCTTATATACCAGCCTCTCTTGTCCCTCATTGAGTGCTAAACTGATCCAGTACCTCATCCTACACAAACTACTCAAGGACTGAGCTTGTTTTATACTCCTTTGTGCGAAGAAATTCCATCCATTTTGTTCAAGTGCAAACAATTTCAATATTTATCGTTGTATCGTAATAATTGAAAGGTAAGAGTACCTTTCAAAATTCCGAACTTGATCATTCTCACAAAGTTATACCTTGGCAAAAATAATTGTTAACATTTTTTTTAGTCTTTAGTCACTTAGCAAATTTTAATATTTATTTCTAAATTGGTAACTATCTTACAGGAACTATCCCAACCACTTTGTTCAAGTGCAAACAATTGCAAATATTGTCGTTGTCGGCTAATAGATTTACAGGAATAATACTTCCAAAAATTGAAAAGTTAACCATGCTAACAGAGTTGTACCTTGACCACAACAACTTTGGAGGTATGTTTAGCATTTTTTTGTTTTTTTTTTTTTTGTTTTTAGTCGCTAAGCAAATTTTAAGATTTGTTTCTAAATTGGTAACTATCTTCCAGGGACTTTCCTATCCACTTCGTTCAAGTGCAAACAACTGCAAATTTTATCTTTGACAGCTAATAGATTCACAGGAATAATACCTTCAAAAATTGAAAACTTAACCAGGCTCACAGAGTTGTACCTTGACCACAACAACTTTAGAGGTATGTTTAACATGTTTTTAGTCTTTAGTCACTTACCAAATTTTTATATATATATTTTTGTTTTCTAAATTTGTAACTGTTTCATAGGAACTATCCTATCAACTTTGTTCAAGTGCAAACAACTGCAAATTTAAATCAATAATGGCTAGACTAATAGATGACAGGAATAATACCTTTCAAAAATTGAAAAATTTAACCTTGCTTTCTCTGCATGCAAGTTAATGACGCAACGCCCAAGCCACCACACCTCAATTTTCCAAAAATCCCCATCTCTTTTCCTACTAATTTTTGGATGTGTGATTTGCTTATATGTTTCCTCATTTATCATTTTTCTTAAAACAAAAATATATTTAACTCTCTCCATGGTTTGTTGTAAAAAGCGAAAGTATTAATCACAAAGCATTCCTGGTAATTTTTGTTAGTAGAAAAGTGCATTCAGTAAGACATTCAATAGATTTTTTGTCTGATGCGAAATCCTTTAGCTTGAATAAATACTCCAAAAACATGTTTCTCTATTCGGGCATGTGGACTCATATGTCAAGGCTCTTTGACTAATAATTGCTGGGCTTACACGTTATATTAGCAATTGCCATGCATGGCCACTTTACCAAGTTAAGCAGACTTTAGACAACAACAAATGCGCCCATCATTGTTTTGTGATGGATTGTTGTTCACTTGTATATACGATTCATTTCAAGCACATTATTATTTTCTTTTGAATAATAATGCATGGTTGTTCATATTGTGCTAGGTGCAATACCAAGTGAAATCGGCAATCTACAAAACCTTGAGATGTTCACTATTGGTTTCAACAACTTTACTGGGCCAATTCCATTTGAGATCTTTAATATCTCCACAATACGGGGAATTGAAATGTCTTTCAATAACCTCTCAGGCCATCTTCCATCAAATGTAGGCCTGTTCCTTCCAAATCTTCAAGATCTTCTTCTTGCAAAAAACAAACTGAGTGGAACAATACCTAGCTCTATCTCCAATGCTTCACAACTCACAAACATAGATCTGAACAACAACTCATTCTCGGGCTTAATTCCTAACTCACTTGGCAATTTAAGGCTCCTCCAACGGCTTATTCTAGCAGAAAATAATTTGACAATTGAATCTTCTACTCCAGAGTTCAACTTTTTCTCTTCTTTGTCAAATTTGGCATATCTAAGAGTTTTAGATTTGTCAGGTAATCTATTGAATCATGTCCTTCCCAATTCTATTGGAAATCTCTCTACTTCTCTTCAAAATCTTCGCATGCGTAATTGCAATATTAAGGGTAGCATTCCTAGAGATATAGGCAATTTAAGCAATTTGATTGATTTGTCCCTAGGGATCAATAAATTGACTGGACCTATTCCAACTACGATGGGAAGATTGTATAAGCTTCAAGGTCTCTTTCTTTATAATAATAGACTAGAAGGTCCCATCCCATCTGATCTTTGTCATTTAGAGAGCTTGTTTGATGTTGATTTAGGTGGTAATGAGCTTTCTGGACCTATTCCTGCATGTGTAAATAATTTGACTTCTCTAAGAGCTCTTGACTTATACTCCAATCAATTAACTTCCATGATTCCCTTGAGCTTGTGGAGCCTTACATATATCTTGGTGGTCGACCTCTCATCAAATTCTCTAAATGGTCTTCTCTCTTTCGAGATTGGAAATTTGAAGGTCTTGAGAGTATTAGAGTTATCAAGAAATCAACTATCTGGTCATATTCCAACTACAATTGCTGGCCTCGAAGATATAGCTGATCTCTCCTTGGCGGACAATCGATTAGAAGGCTCAATTCCTGAATCTTTTGGTGAATTGGTAAGCTTGGAATTTCTGGATCTTTCCAGTAATAATTTATCCAGAGAGATTCCCAAGTCCTTAGAAGCACTTTCACACCTCAAACATCTAAATGTCTCTTTCAATAGACTGCGAGGAAAAATTCCTGTAGGAGGACCATTTGTAAACTTCTCTGCTGCGTCCTTTATGTCAAATGATAGACTTTGTGGTGCTCCTCGACTACAAGTTCCCCCATGTAAAGAAGGTGTTTATCAACCAAAAAAGACCGCAGGTGCACATATACTAAAGTATGTATTACCAATAATTGGGTTAACAATGCTTGTAGTTTCTCTTGTATTAGTATGGACAAGACGCCGAAAAAGGAATGTGAAACTTCCTGTGGAGGCAAACTCATTACAACTAGTGACATGGAGAAGAATTTCCCAACAAGAACTTTTAGAAGCAACAGAAGGGTTTAGTACAAACAACTTACTTGGTAAAGGGAGCTTTGGATCAGTATACCAAGGGACACTCTCAGATGGAATGATTGTTGCAATAAAAGTTTTTAACTTGGTAGTAGAAGGGGCATTCAAGAGTTTTGATACAGAGTGTGGGTTACTACGCAATATTCGTCATCGGAATCTTGTGAAAATCGTTAGCACGTGTAGTAACATCGACTTCAAAGCTTTTGTATTGGAATACATGCCTAATGGGAGCCTAGAGAAGTGGTTGTATTCTCAAGACTGCTGTTTGACTATCTTACAAAGACTAAATATAATGATCGATGTCGCATCAGCACTTGAATATCTTCATTATGGTTATGCAACACCCATTGTTCATTGTGATTTGAAGCCTAGCAATATCTTATTAGATGAAGATATGGTTGCACATGTGGCTGATTTTGGCATTGCCAAGCTGGTAAGTGATAAGGATTCTATGATGCAAACCATGACTCTCGCTACTATTGGATATATGGCACCAGGTGATGTTTTTAGCCTATAACTAGAAATTGAATATTTGCCATTATGTTCATGCATACACACATAACTATTCATGCACTTTATATCTTTGGAATTTTTTCATTCCCTATTGTGCAATACAAAATTATGTACTAATGATTAGTTGTTATGTTACAAATAGAGTATGGGTCGGAAGGAATTGTTTCTACAAGAGGTGATGTGTATAGTTACGGCATTTTGCTGATGGAAACTTTCACAAGAAAGAAACCTATTGATGACATATTTGCTGGAGAAATAAGCTTGAAGCGTTGGATAGAGGAATCATCACCCCTTTTAGTAACTAATGTGGTCGATGCCAATTTGTTGAGAATCGAAAGAGATTATGCTGCTACAGAACATTGCATATCATCCATAATGGGGTTGGCATTGCATTGTGCTGCAGAGTTACCTGAACAAAGAGTTAATGCAAGAAATATTTCAACCACACTCAACAAGATCAAATTGAAGTTTCTATATGATACTGAAGGAAGCTAGTATGAGATTATCAAGTTTGTTAATAGCTCTTTCATGTTGGTGCTTTTGAAACAATATAACAGTCTTGAGACTCCCCTAAAGAGATTTGTTTATAGCCATTGCTTATTTATGGTAAATGTATCCTTGTATGTAGATATTGCCTCCAACATTGTGTGGGGGAGGAAGGGGGTTCAATTCTAAACTCTCAACTTTGTGCACTGAGCTCATTTGAAAACCAGTATGGGACAACATGCGCTCTCATCTTTTCATTCTTAATCACTTCAAAATTAATCCTAGCTATATCATGTTAAGAAGTCATCAGCCAAGGAAAACCGTTGCTTTGCCATTGTTGTCTATCACACAAGAATTGGAAACATTGGAGGACCTTAACCTGAGTTCTCTTTTATTTATCGAAGAAAACTAAGCATATATATTGCTTCAAAAAAGCAAGAATATGTTTGAAAATGAAACAAAAGAAATAATATTTAAATGACATAAAGAAAGAATTAATATATAATCGGATATAGAGTACATTTAAAAAGTCATTAGCTAAAATAAAAAAAATAAAAAAGTAGCTTTTTGTTAGCTATTTTAGATAGAAATATAGAGAATCCATTGTGAATTTAACTGAAGTCTATCAGTGAGTCAGTAAAGAAATTCGAGAAAGAAAATAGGCCAATGAGGAGCTGGAGCCTGCTGAGGCTGTTTCGGAACGGTTTTATCTTTGAGTGGTTAAATGGTTTTGACTTCGTCGACAACAAAAATGTTATTGATGTGTGACTGATTTTTGTGCTTGATGGTTTGAGCATTATATATTATCGTTGCAGTAAAATTTTAAATTGATAAATCTTGCTGCATTTTTGGTTGCTTGCGATGTTGGGGTCTAAATATATAGTATCTTTTCATGAAAGATTGTATGGAAAGTCTTACTTGTTAAGACCAGATTGGGGGAAGTTTACAGCATCAGGAAGATGATCTCTTATGCGCCCTTTGCAATTCAAAAAACAGAGACCATGGAACATCTTTTCCTGAATTGTCATTATTCCAAGGTTCTTGGGCGTGAATCTCCTTGGCCTCTCCACTCCTATCTTTTTGTTGCTTTTGATATTAAGGATTGGATTGGAATTATTTTATTTCCTAATAGTTTTCTTAATCTCAAAATTAGAATTAGAATTATTTTGATATCAGGAAAATTTCTTTTTACTTGGGATGAGAAGTTCCCTACCGGAGATCCTTTAGTGGTGTGAGGCTAGGGCTGCTTTACTCCCCATCAAATTTACCAAGGCAGAAGACCTTAATAACATCAATTTTTAGAGTAATGCTAAATGTCACCCCATGTCTTTCATTGTATCTCCTCAAAACTGAAGTAACTTTTAAAATTACCATTGGATAAAGATTTAATAGTGATTTATCACAAATTCAATGATGATTTTAAAAGCCATGTCAATTTTAGAGGACACAAAGGGAACATGAGGTAACATGTAGGATTAATTACTCCATTTTTTAAGGTGATTCGCAAGTGGTCATTTCTACCTTAATTAATTATGAGCTTCTCCTGGACTAGCAATTAGAACCCTTTATAATAGAAGCCCGCCATCTCTTGGCGTGCATTCCAGAGTAGTCGTTTAGAAAATTTCATCACAGAGCTAACTGGCTCACGTATAATCTTGCTAGATGTACCGCCTCTACTAATCAAAGTGGAAGCATTCCTATTTTTGCCCTGCCTCCTCTGATTTTTTTTTCCCATTAGTGATATCAACCCTCGTTTGGCAGTAGCTCCCTCTGCTGGTTTCTTGTTTTCCCTTTTGTTTTGGTTTTTTTCTTGTTTTGTTCTCTTTGTCTATTTGATCATCAGACAAAAAAAAAATGGAAGAAAAAGAAAAAGGGATCGATGCTTTCTTATTGATACTCAACGTTATTTAAAGACAAATCTTACAATGAAAATAGAGCCACATTTAGTTATCATCTAGGATAACCATTCCTAATAACATGACCATTCTCCTAAGATAAACAAATACTATCCTTAACTAGTACAGCTGATCAATCCATGCAAGTTAGCCGCCCCTGTGACTAGGTGTCCAACATGAAGTCGTCTTCAAGCCATGTAACAATATTACGATTAGACCACCTAAAATAAAGAGTGGTGGATAGAGATCTAGGACAGCCGTAGAAGAAGATCCAAGCTATGTTGGAACTGATGACAAAATAAGGCTCTCAGCTTCATTGACCTCAACAAGTGGGTGTCTTAAGGCGTTAAACCTCAATTCTTCACCATAAATACTTGGATCCATTAAAAGTTCATGAACAATAATTTCACCTTCGAGCATGCTTACTACTGCAGACATAGTGGGTCTAAGTGCTGGTGATGGATTAGTGCATAATAGAGCTACTTTGATCATTCTAATCGCGTCCTCGTTGAACTCAAAACCCAACTTTGGATCCACCAACTCCATTAGCTTACCCTTTTGTTGTAGAACAAGCGCCTATAATAAGCAGAGAATGGAAATGAAATGTACCACTTCTCCAGGCCATGTTTCAAGTTCATATATTAAAAGGGAAAGATCAATCTTACCCAATCTAGCAGGCATACATAATTATCATTTGGTCGATAATTCATGTTGCTCTTCCCAGCAACAATTTCCAATGCAACAACTCCAAAACTATAGACATCTGCTTTGTAGGTTAAGTAACCCCATAATGCATATTCTGGTGCCATGTATCCTCTACAAAATAAAGATTGTATTGTGACTCTTGTCTTATATATTTCAAAATGTCCAACATGAACAGAAACTTTGTTACCACATCATATTTTGCTTGCATTTAGCATGCAGTTATGCAATCAATAATCTGCTAGAATTGAGTGGTAAGTTCATTCCATCAAAGATACACAAAATTATTACTGGCGGGGAAGAAGATAATTTCATTACTTTTGCAACTTGCAAATTGATAACTGATGTAGTCTTGTACCTTTACCCACACAAGTTGTCTGGTCATTGAGCTCAAATTTAATGGGGTTGGTTTTACAATTCCACAAGATGTCAAGAACTTCTCTGTTCCACTTGGTCACATTGTAGCAGTTTTTGAGAATATTTGAAATGGGAATTAAAGCATTGTTATAGGGAAACGGAATATTTGGACACGAGTTTCTCGATATTATTTAATTATTAAATTTAACTAAAGGGAGTATATATTTAGGGGTAGCATTTATCTTAATGGTTGAGTAGACAGATATTTCTCCTTTTTTTCCTATCCTGCAAATTTTATGCTACAAGGAAATTGAGTAAATGTTTGTTGCATCAAGTATTGGGGCATAAGAAATCTACTGCAGACTATTAGTTCATGTTTCATGTTTAGACCAATTTGCAAAGCATGAACATAGGTTGATAATTGTGGAATCATGTAGCTATGAATTTCTCTGCAATCATGGTTGTTGTGTTCTGAATATAGACCGCTAGCATCCTACCACATGCTGAATAAGGACTTATAGTAGTTTCCATATGGAAACTCTTCAAATATGTAGAGACATCAAATGCTGCCTTGTTTTTGTTTAGTTTCAAGGAAGCAATTCACATAGACATTAAGGTTACTAGTTGTTTCAATCATCTGTTAGCCAATAAATAAGGAGGCCATATAGAAAAGTCACTAATGTTAAATTACCATTTATTCCAAAAGCTTAAGTTGATAGGAAGAAGTAAATTTGATCATTTAATTAATATTTTAACAATCCCCCTCACTTGTGTGCTCAAACTCCATTTTTAATAGGTGAGGTACAACACGTAAAATACTTAATTGAAATG
Source organism: Betula pendula (assembly GCA_900184695.1). Lineage (NCBI taxonomy): Eukaryota > Viridiplantae > Streptophyta > Magnoliopsida > Fagales > Betulaceae > Betula > Betula pendula. The sequence goes on along the minus strand of FXXK01002292.1, from coordinate 9,170 downwards.
AGAGGTAAATGACGGAGTTAAGGTTCAACCTCAGAACCTTTGACTCTGATACCATGTTAAATTATCACTTATCTCAAAAGCTTAAGCCAATAGGAAGAGGTAAATTTAATCATTTAAGGTCCAAATTAAAAGAGAGATGGAGAGATGTAGCTTACATTGTTCCAGCTACTCGAGTGCTAATGTGGGTCTTTCCCTCTTCGTCAAGCTTGGCCAAACCAAAGTCAGAAATCTTTGGATTAACGTCCCTATCCAGTAGCACATTGGTACTTTTGATGTCTCTATGAACAATTCTCAGTGTTGATTCCTCATGCAAGAAAGCCAGACCTCTTGCTATACCAACACATATTTTTTGGCGAGTAACCCAGTCCATTTCTAATCGGTATTCCTCTGGACCTACATTTTTCATAGATAATCAAATAGGGAATTTATCAACTTAGTTCCTAATATAGACCATATGCAATGTTTGGTTCCTATGCTTTAATCAAAACAGAATACTGGAGAGAAAAATTCAGCTTACCAAACAAGGCACGTGCTAGGCTATTGTTTTCCATGTATTCATATACTAAGAATAGTTGATTTCCTTCAACACAACATCCATATAATCTAACAAGATTTGGGTGTTGCACAGAAGATATCATGCCTATTTCGTTCACAAATTCACGATTTCCTTGATTTGATTTTGAAGAAAGTTTCTTAACTGCAATTATAGTACCATCTAACAATATACCCTGCACCAGAAAAAGAAAAATATAGAGCTTTTGGTATCTATTCGTTATGTAATTAGATGCCTCTAGGTATCATGGATAAGTAAGAAAAAGAAAATAGAAATCCTAAAACTGAAGAAAGATGACGTTGTGGGATACCTTGTATACAGATCCAAAACCACCTTCTCCAATCTTGTTTGCAGCATCAAAGTTGTTAGTGGCTGCTTTGATTTGCCTGTAGGTGAAAAAACCAGTTTGCAAATCTAATCCTCTCAGATCTGTCAAGGAATAAAAAAAATGTGAGGCTAAGATGTCAGATTGTATACTATAAATAATATGATTAATTCTTAATTAGTATTTTTGTGTTTATTGACTACTTATAAGATGTCAGATAGAACATGACCAAACAAATACAGTGAGAAGGAACCATACTGCAGTTGATCAGCCACTGAAACCCCAAGTTCTTACAAGATTTAGGGTTTCATTTTGTTTCCTACACCTGCCCAGCAATCACAGGTGTCTTGGGAATAAATTAAAAAAAAAATTCAAAAGAGAGAAACTCCATTGGTTCCTATTACCAAGATATATGCCTTTTGGTTCCTTTTAACACTTAAGATAAGATCATTCAGAGGACATTTCAAAAAGAGAGTTAATTGAAATCCATCATCTTTTATCTCTCGCACACTTTGTTACATGGGTCCTTAGACATTTACGCAACTTAGTGTCCTCAAGCCATCTATCCCTCATGTAAATATGCCTTCATTTAGATTTTATGAAAAAACAATGATCTCATATTTCTGTATGATTTGGTCATATCATTTATGATTATGATTGGAACCGACTCCAGTAGCAGTATGGTAAAAGCCCAAGAAAACTGTCATGAAGACAGATTCTTATGCTCTGCAATCCAGCAACCGTATAGTTGCTTTTCATGGTGTATTTTTGGATTGTTGATTTTTCATCAAGGGAAAAATATTCAATAATATAACACACAAACTGCAATAGTATATAAAGCCCCTTGGGAAATTGCTATACATTGTTTCAACTTTGTGAATAGTTGGAGATAAATTATCCTATCTAATTTCTACATCAAAATGGGAGCTTGCTGATTACCTTTTTCCCTTGATATCCTGCCTCCTATGTAGCTTTTCCACCAAAGAATGCCAAAATCATAAAAATGAGCAATAGCGCTGATACTACAGCTCCAACAACAATGAATATCTTCTGGTCATCATCAGGTGGACTGAGTCTACAAAAGAGAAAAACATTTAAGGAAATTGATTATAAAGTTGCATTTGGAATACAAGTAGTAACATAAAAATATATAGGCGGACCAATCCAAAATAAGAATGAATGGATGGTTCAAACACACAAATTATCAGAGTAAGGTCAAAAGAAGAAGATTATAAAATTTTGATTTCTTCCATCTAGTTGCAGTTTAACCTGTTTTGAGTAAACTTTTTTACAGTAAATAATCATGGGTTCTACCTCAATTATATCATGCTATGCTTTTACTGTTCATCAATATAGTAAGTATGGAAGAAGTTGGACAATAAAAGATTCTCGTACTCCAAGAAATGGTTACCAGATTCAATAGAGATAGCCGAGATGAGAGGACCATATGTTCCTCTCTCTGGGGTAGCATATGTTCATCAATATAGTAAGTATGGAAGAAGTTGGACAATAAAAGATTCTCGTACTCCAAGAAATGGTTACCAGATTCAATAGAGATAGCCGAGATGAGAGGACCATATGTTCCTCTCTCTGGGGTAGCTGTTGTCCCTTTCCCAGCCCAATGAAAGCGGATATGTAAAATTTTCTTCCTCACAACTGCTTTAAATTCCTTAAAAACTTTTTTATCAACCCCTTGTGCAGCACTTTCAATATCAAAATCCTTCAACGCAAGTTTTTCCTGTAACAAATATAATCAATAAAATTGTGTTCTATGAATAAAGCAAAACAACAATGACATCATACCTGGATATAAACATCAAATATCCGTCTTCCAAGACTGTAAAAAGATCTGTTGTCTCTGAATACTATCTCTGCAAAGTATAGTCTCACAGTATAATTTCCATTTGCCAAGCAACGTGCATAATATGTCAGAGATAAGGGAGAGAGTCGTGCACTCTTGTATAATTCAGGGTTGTTCATTCTGAGTATTGATACATTATTTGCTATGTACTGATGTGAGCTACTATTAGTATCCCAAAAATTTCCACTGCTACTAAATCCCCAACTAGCAGTGATGGGAAGAAATTTTGCTGGACCTGCTAGGTCTTGATCACCTTCATACTCTACGTTCTCAATAGTTGTTGTGCTTCCACCACAATTTATATGCAAGGAATATTGATCTACCCAGAAACAACAGATTTTTGATTAGATAAGATATGAGCAAACATTATAGAGCAAAAAGGAAATTAACTTTGTCTTGTTAGTTCATTTACAAGGTTGCCAGCAACGAGATGAAATATTAACTATCTCTTTTTCATTTCTGAAAGAAAATTATCAAAAAGGAAGGCTTGGCAACATAAGTAAAGCATACACCTCAAAATTTGAATGTACGGTAAAATAATTACCTTTTGAGCATGGATAGACTTGTGGGCACTCACTTCCTAGAGTTCTTAATTAGTGTCGTATAAGAAAGAAAAGTGAACTTAAGTAAATTTAAGTGAAAAATGGAAATCCTTCTGCAAAATAAAAGCAAGAAAAAAAAAAAAAAACATAGGAACATTGTTAGAAGCTTACAAGTTGTCCCATCCAGCGAAGCTCTGAAACAAATTTCTGATGAAATGAGAAACTAGTTAGTTTTGGAAAACTAGAAAGCTTATGAAGAGGAAAGTATGCAAAGGTAAACTTAAGAAAAGTTCTTACAAGGTTCCTTGACAAGTAGCTGTCACATAGCTTTTTGAAAAATTATTATAAGAAAGATCTATTTGGCTGCAAAAAAAAACATATTTTCATTAAGAACATGTAATTAATGCATAAGAAAAATGGCACCTTCAAAAAGTTCTGATAAAATTTTTTACACTGAAAATTGGCAACATCTAGAGATGACTGTAGAAGAAATCCATTTGAATATTTCAAAAACACCTAGACATATAAAATCTAATGATTGACCGCATCTAACATGTACACTAAATCAACACTGCAATCTATCAATTCAAGTTAAGACCACCAAACTTCTCTAGCCAACTCTAAATTAACTATCAATATGGTGTTGCCACATAACAAACAACCGACATAACAACGGAAAATCTTTGTTAAAATCTTTATTTTCTTTTCTCAAAACAAAAACATTAGCAAACAACCCAAACCAATCTTAAAACACAAAAATAGTTTTCACTTTTATGTCAAATCAAATCACTTTTTCAAATAAAAAAATACCAAACAAAACACATTAACAAACATATCGAATTTTTCTGCCACTCTTTTTTACTAGTGTCATGTGGTGCAAGATGCAAATTAGAGCTAGTAGAAAAATCGATTTAATTCACCTATTATATATGATTGATGGAGATCTCCCATTGACCATAAAGAGGCCATGAGATGAATCAACGTCAAGGTAATATATATTTGAACATTATGAATGCTTGTAAAGATTATATATTTGGTGAGCCATAAAAAATTACAATAAATAAATAAATAATGTCATGCAAATTTCAAGTGGAAATCAAGATGAATTATGTACTAGTCACTGTTTCTGTTTTGTATCCATTCTGGAATAGGCCCAGTGAGCAAGTTGCTTGTCAGAAACCTGTTCAAATAGCAACACAATTACGCATTAGTTAAAAAAATTATTTATATCATTACTAATGGAAGAACATGGACAAAAATTGGAAGGTAAAATACTTTGTGAGTAGTAAATTTCTGTGTGTGTGTGTCACAACCCAAAGAAAGTAACATGGGGACTTGACACATACATGCCTTTGTAATCCATAAACCTATTGTTGGACTTAAGTTTCATAATTGAGAGTATCACAATCTCTCTGAATCAAATTCCTAACGTTCAAGCCAGGTCTCACGTCAAAATCTGAATGCCCTAATGCCATACAACATAACTAAGTTGGCTCTAATACCATTTACACAGTTCGTTCTACACTTCTTAAATGATTAGTCAAAGTTGCAATTGGAATTCTCTAGAGTAATTTATATAACCTAGTCTCACCTAATAAGGAATCAATGCAGGACTTAGCACCTATAAAACATTTTCACAATCCATCCACCCATTGCAAGACTTAATTTTATGGGGTCTCACAATATTTTGTCAACTAAAGAAAAGCACTAGCCACATTCACGCTATATTTCACAAGACTAATCAAAGTTACAATTGGAGCATCCTAGAGCTATTTATATAACCTAGTCTCAATTAGTATGAACCAATGTACGTAGGACTTGACTTTCTAGGGTATCATAAATGTCCCTCATTTACATCCCTAACATCCTCATCTAGGCCCACATCAGACTACAATATTCCAATGCCACATGGTTTTCCTAGATTGGCTTTGATCCCATTTATCATGACCCAAGAATAATGTTACTCACGTATGTGCTATACTCTAAAATGACTAGCTACTCAAAATTACAATTAGAGCTCTCTAAAACTACTTATACAATTAAGCCTCATTTAGTACACAATCGATGTGTGATTTAACTTTTTGGGGTATTGCAATACATAATGGTAATCATCAGCACTATAATCTCTTTGATGATATATTTGTGTGCTCTGAGCTGCTTTAAATTGTTTATTTGAGCTTCTCTGCAATAGAGCTAGATTTAAGGTTTTGACGCCACACTTACATCTTTTTCAAGTGTATTAGGCCTTCAATATCTGGAATCTCCCCTTCTAATCTGTTGAAGCTGAGGTCTCTACATGGATATAATGAAAAAGGTGTTATAATAACACACAAAAAAATAAAAAATTATAAAATATTCTCACGGTACATATTGAACCTGATAAGACAAAAATGTCCAGCTTTTTAAAGTGTAGAATCAGGAAAACATCTTAATTCTAGAGATGAATGAGCAAAATCATTATTGAAAATAATTATCTACTGGTACACTTTAATATGCCAATATGTACAATATGTAAATTAAGTATAAAGTTCTTAATGGAGATAATTAACAGGGTCTAATACAACCATCTGGGGTCTGTAGTGCACACTAATGTTTCAGTAAACAAAGCAAAAAATGAGAGGAATATAGAAAGGACAGAAGGACTACAAAGCTTTTAGTTGTTCCATTTCTGATATATTTGCAGGGATTGTTCCACAGAGATTGCAGCTCCTTAACATCCTGCAATGCCAACCGACATCATCTAAGCAAAATTGCTATATCTTTGTATTATTGTTAGAGTTCTTGAAATTTTACAGTAAAAGAATGACTTACAATTTGTTCATGCCTGTCATGTTTCTTAACAGTGGAAATTTAGAACCCTCACCAAATAAGTCACTAATCCTTCTGCACAAAATTGCATCATCAATAACTGTTCGTGTCTTAAGCAACAAGTCTTGTTAATTTAAGTATAACATGAAGATACCACAGAGATTATGCAACCCAAGAGTACTTAGAAGGCAGAACTTACAGCTCTGTTAAATTACTCAGGACAGAAATGCTAGGAGGAATGGGCCCATCGAGACCACTAGCTTCAATTTCTCTATTAAAAACACAATTCTAATGGGTTAGATTACACTTGAGTGTTCTACTAGAACAGATTTAACATTATAGGAAGAACAAGAAAAAAAAAAAAAAACACATACAATTTCTGAAGATGTTTCCAACTTTGAAAAAAGTCAGGTATTCTTCCAGTGAAGTTGTTCCTGCTAATCCTACTGCATATGGCCAAATTGGAAACATAGAAACCCGAAGTTTCCAAGTAAATTGCTAATATTACTATTAGGGTGCGTTTGGCATTGCGATTTTAAATCAAATAAAAAAAAATTGATCGTTTAAGATTGCGTTTTTAAAAAACAGCAATTGAAAAACGTAAAAAATCTGCATTTTTAAATTGTAAACAAATGGGTGCTTTTTTGAAAATGTACAATTTTAAAAGCTAAATTGCAATTTTGTCAAACACTTAATTGTGTTTTTAAAAATCACGTTTTTAAATCACATATTTTACTATTGTTATTTTACGATTGCACTTTTTGAAATCGCAAATCTAAACGGACCCTTAGTAGAGAAATGGGTGACGACGACTTACAGTTCGTTTAATTTGGTTAGATTAGTCAGAGCGATAGGCAACTCTCCAGTGAGATTGTTCGAATTAAGAACACTGTAGTCAACAAATTGGAATTTTAGACCATTTCAACTTACTTAATGTTAATTAAATAAGTAAATCATTGATAATTAAGAAATGAATCATCAAATCAGGTTTGAAAGAAAAAGAAAAATCATAAAAAGAAACACTGACAGACGCTCCAAGTTAACCAAATCTCCAAGTTCAGGGGGAATAATTCCAGAAAACAGATTGTTCTCTATGCTCCTGAAAATACAGTCTTCATTAATATCAAAGAATCATGCAACATTACTAGATTAAAAAAAGGGTGAGTAAGAAAGATATAAGTAGAGCATACAAATCTTTTAGGGTGGTAATGTTTCCCAAGAAGCTTGGGATTGGTCCTGATAACTTGTTTACATTAAAGGACCTGCATTATTAATGAACTAGCTTAATTCAATATGAATGAACATTTACAAGGTAAAATCAGAGCTTAATTGAGAAGTAACGTACAAATATTCCAACTTTAGAGAAGCCCATTGGTGTGGTATTGTACCAGTAAGGAAGTTTCGAGTGAGATCACTGCAAGCGAGAGGAAATTGTGGTACTAGATTAGAAGCTTAAATTAATTTTTAGTTGCTAATTCGTAAGTAAAACACGGTTATACTCTTCTTATGGAAACAGAGTATAATTCAGGATGAACAAAGTGAGATAGGGAATGCGGAAGACAGGAGACAGAGATGAAAATGTTCAACTGATTCTCATTAACTGAAGACGTAAGAAAATACAATGTTATGTATATTACAAAAGAAAGAGATCATACATAAAACGTGCTTGATTAGCTGTCAACAGTAAGCAAATACAGCTAATGTACAACTGGATGTTTCCAGCTAAGCTAACTAACTTCAGTGTGTCTGAAAGCCCCCCTCACAGATGGACGCGTAAATATTCAGCAGATTCATCTTGGACCAAAATTCCAGAAAACAAGGATGACTAAGTGCTTTGGTAAAGATGTCACCAAGGTTGGTTTTTGGAAGTAACATGAAGAGTGTGCACCAAAACCTGCTGAACTGTATCTCTAACAAGATGACAATCGATTTCTATATGTTTGGTTCTCTCAGATAGGACTGGGTTGGCTGCAATATGAATGGCAGCTTGTGGGATATCACAGAAAAGCAAAGCAGATTTGGAATGTTCAATCTGCAGATCTTTTGAGCATAGAAATTAACCACTTTAACTCACGCAAGTAGATGCCATAGAGCGATACTCAGCTTCAGCTGAGGAACGAGAAACTGTTTGTTGCTTTTTTGATTTCCATGAAACCAAAGAATCCCAAGGAAAATGCAGAACCCAGTTACTGATCTACGGGTGTCTGGACAAGCTGCCCAATCAGCATCACAAAAGGCCTTCAACCTAAGATCAGAGGTAGAAGAGTAGAACAAGCCTTGACTAGGATTAGCTTTCAAGTAATGAAGGACTCGGTGAGCTGCATCCATATGAGGCTGACGGGGCTGGTCCATGAACTGACTTAAGGTCTGGACAGAGTAGGCTATGTCTGGTCGAGTAACTTGTGAGATATAAGCAGACCGTCCAACAAGTCTTCGATAAGCTGGTAGGATTTGAGATTAAAGGACCAGCAAGCCTAGAAAATTTGCATTGGGATCCATAGGAATTTTGTTGGTTTAGCAGCCAGCATACCAGAATCTGCTAGAACCTCAAGAGCAACTTGCGTGGCAGACTGAAATCCCTTGGGAGGATCTGGGCTATCTCAAAGGCAGAAAAGAATTTCAAGTGCTCCAAGGTCTTTGAGCTGAAACTGAATGTTGAGAAGATGAGTGAGATCAGAAAGGCTGCTGAGCATATACTTGCCAAGACTATGTCATCAACATAGACCAAAAGGATGATATAAGAGGAACCAAGCTCCTTGTAAATAAGGAGTAATCACATTTGGATTGAACAAAGCCATGGCTGATTAGAGCATTGGAGAACTTGCTGAACCATTGTCTTAGAGGCTTGCTTCAAAACCGTAGAGAGATTTTTTAAATGGCATACTTGAGAGGATCCTCCCTTGCTGGAATAACCAGGAGGTAAAGACATGTAAACCTCTTCATCCAAGTCCCCATGGAGAAAAGCATTGTTAACATCCAAGTTGGTGAAGATGCCAACCTTACAGCCAGCAACAGCAAGAAGACATCTGACAGTTGGGAGTTTAACCACAGCGTGAAAAAGTTCATAATAATCTCTCTCCT
>FXXK01002291.1:16704-29323 GCA_900184695.1 Betula pendula | reverse complement strand
CAGGCTCGTGAGCCTTAAACGAGCTGGTCTATTTGAGTATTAACGAGTCAGGCTCGCGAACCCCTATCGAGCTTAGTTGGGCGAGTCAGGTATGTATCACTAACTAATCGAGCAAGCTTTTACAGTAACGAGCGGGTTTGTATTGTACCGAGCTCGAACTCGGGTCGAGTTTAACCGAGCGGGTATCAAGTGCGCTTGTGAACAGGCGGGCTCATTTACAGCCCTAATTCTTTTTGTTGGTTGGTTGGACAATATTGCTAGAAATAGGTATTCCCCTTAAAAAGAGGAACATCTATTTCTCTAAAAAATTAGAGGAATAGCTATTGTTAAAAGAATAAACTATGTTTTTTTTTTTTAAAAAAAATACTACTAAAACATAGGAATTCTGTGGATGGTCACAGCCACCCCCAAGTGTCGTCAAGGGTGGTGCGACCATCCTAGGGTTCTGTTATTGGTGGCCAGCCACCCATAGAATTCTTGCCTTTTAGTTTTTTTTTTTAAAAAGAAAAAGTTAATTGAGTTATGAAAAAAAATAATAATAAATAAATAATGTCGGATTTTTTTTAATTCAATTTTTTGTTCTGTTTTTTTTTTAAAAAAAGTATTTTAGTAATTTTAGTTCAATTCTATTGAGAGCAAATGTGTTGTCACCAAAATAAGAAATAAGAATAACTATTTTATTTCACCCTCCTTATTTTTCAATAATAATTATTTATTTTCTTAATGAAATAATCATTTTGCTTACCAAACGAGTCCTCAAAATTGGTGCAATGTTTCTCCATCATGGAATATTGACATGTGGGACCGAGTGTTCGCATTGCTAATCCTTTGACAGTGTCGTAAGTTTAGGTTTCAAACATATTCTAATTTCATAATTACATGTTTGTATATATAACACTACAAGCATTAACAAAAGTTCCTGCTCAGTACTAAATTCATATCTAACAAATGGTTCATGAATTATGAAACAAACATGCTACAGCAAAACNGTTATTTTAGTAATTTTAGTTCACTTCTATTGAAAGTATATATGTTGTAACCAAAATGAAAAATAAGAATAACTATTTTATTTCACCTTCCTTAATTTTCAATAATAATTATTTATTTTTTTGATGAAATAATCATTTTGCTTACTTAACAAATCCTCAGAATTGGTACAATGTTTCTCCATCGTGGAATATTGACATGTGGGACCAAGTGTTCGCATTGCTAATCCTTTGACAGTGTCGTAAGTTTAGGTTTCAAACATACTCTAATTTCATAATTACATGTTTGTATATATAACACTACAAGCATTAGCAAAACACTGGACCAAAAGCAGAAAAAAATAAATAAATAAAAATAAAAAAGCTAACACACAAAACTCTACAAAACAAAGCTAAGAAGCTCACTAACATCAAGACAACAGAAAAAGTAGCTACTCAGTTAACCACCAAGCAAAGCTAACCAACCTCTACAATTAATACATCAGGAACACCAGAATCTGTAAACACTAAAACAAACTCTAAACAACAATTGTGTTTGCAGGCTTGCAGCAACCTCTTGTCTGGAACAGAGTTTGCTCACTGGGAACTCCCAATTGGAGCACAACTCCATTTTCCCTTGAATTCTTTCAAAGCTACCTTTCACCATAACTCAGGATTTAACATCCCAAGCAATATTCTGCACTCCAATTGAGTTTACACAAAACAGCCTTCAGCTTCTTGTTCTTCAAAAAAATTTCCCACCACTTGAAGATCATCCCATCTCCTGCAACTTGGAAGAAAAATGTGCTATCTCCCTTCATTGACTTCTTTTCAGATTCTTTTGCAAGAACCACATTGGAAGAAAATGTGCTATCTCCCTTCATTGACTTCTTTTCAGATTCTTTTGCAAAAACCACATTGGAAGAAAATGTGCTATTTCCCTTCAATGCAACTTGTACAAAATAAACACATTACATCCCCTTTAAATCTCATTTCAGAAGTCTCTCTCCTGTTGTTGAAATATCTTTCATAGCCAACCACATCACAAAGGCATGCTTAGGTATAGCCATAGCATCCCACATTTCAGAACATGTATAATTAAGTATCTTTTTTAGAGAAAACCCAAATACTTGACACTCTTTTTTAGAGACAACCCAAATACCTCACATCCTAGTTGATAACCAACACCACTATTCTATGTCCATGTCCATGATCTCTCCACTACCAACTTTCAACTGCTTAAATTCTCTACCCATCTCTTGGATCTTCAACAACTTTATCCAACCCTATGATTGAACAAACTGATGGCATCTAATTTACTTGCCAGAAACACTTACCTCTCAACAAGTATATTTTAATCCAAGCTACCCAATAATGAACTTGATCTTGCAAACAGGTTCCATATATGCCTCAAAACTGTAGCTTTATTCTCATCCTCCACTGTTTTCTCTTTTCAACTCAAATGATAAGGTATAAAGAAAAAAAAGTAGTTAATACCCTCTATTTTAGGTTAAGCTTAAGCTTTTGGGCTAGAAGTAAAACCAAGCGCATTAGATTAGGCTTTTGGACTAGAAGTGGTTTCGGAACACCAAACCCCCTCTTTTTAGGAACACATAGCGATTCCCGAGCCGCTTTAGCTCTAGCTTTTTCTTGCTTGATTAAAATTAAGAATAAAAAATGGAAAAGAAAAAGAAAGATTGTGCTGGAACGCACTTTCCTTTATGAACTACTACGGCTGTGAGATGCACATTTTTTTTTAGGACACGCCAATTAGTTTTTTTGTTTGCTTTCAACGTTCCAGTGATTTTTTTTTTAATAACAAGATTATTATTGAAGAATAAAAAAAAAAAAGAAGAAGAAAATCACATTTGCATCCACAAAATTCCCTGGGCGAAATACGGCATACATGACAAGAATTCGAAAAAGTGATACAATAAATTAAGCAGAAAAGCTTTTACATTCATAGAAATCCATGATCCACTTAAAATACTTATGCCATTCCGGATATCACTTTCCGCATTAAGAGTGGCGGCAGTTATTACCGATACGGCTTGACGCAGAAACCATAAGAGTGCACTCTATATGCTAAAGCAGCAGGGTTAACAATCGAAGTGGTGATAAAGCCCTGAATAAAAATGAAAATTTAATTCATCAAAAAAAAAAATGATAATTTTACTAACATGGCCTCCTTAAATTTAAATTTGATCTTCTCATAATAAAAGTTTTTTGTCGATTGAAAATGTCACAAATGTGCATTGCTCCCATTCCCTTTGCTATGGGCCTTATCATTGTTAATGTATTTAATTAGTAGTCGTAGAATTAATGTGTTTAGTAATTGTGAGTTATGTAATTGGAGTTGATTGTTTATGGGCATTCATTTTTAGTGGGTAGTTATCTTAGGGTAAGATAAGTGTTAGTGGGTCTCAACTATAGAAGTTATCATATGTTGTGGGTAGTTAAGTGGTAGTGGGTCTCAACCATAGAAGTTATCATATGTTGTGGATAGTAGGTTGTTATTTCCAGCATTCAGTATTATATTTAAAGCTTATTAGTATTCTAATTAAAGGGATCTAAGTATTTGAATCAAAACCTGTGAGGTTATAGCCGTGTGCTATAGGAGGACTTGGCCCCTTGAAGTGCCAAAATTGCATCTTTATTACTTTTACAATATACAGGCAAACCATCTTTCATTTTTCCCTTAAAGTCTAAAATAGAAGAGACATTTTATGAAGATGTATTAAAAATCGTAGAGCAGTGATTCAGGTAAGCCCAGGCTGAAATGAACAGTATTTCAGCCTGGGCTGGATGAGTTTAAAAAAACAAAAAATTATTTTTTTAATACATGGAGCCCACAAAATACTATTCATATGCTTGGGCTGAAATACTGTTCATTTCAGCTCAGACTTATGTTTATATTTACCCAAAATCGTAAGCTGATGTTTTACATCAAAACAAGATGCTCTCACCTGATCCTGAACTAATTAATTGTCAAAATTGATGGAACATGATATAGAATCCTTGTTTTGGATTAGCCTTTCGAGAGCTAGCTAGAGATAGCAACATGGTAGATTTGGTTGCCTTTACTTCTACTTGATCATTTAGGGAGTCCTGTTTTAGATCTGAGTTTTTATTTTTATTTTTTAAAGAATGACATTGAATATATATATAAAATTTGAGAATTTCACATATTACCTTCCACTTAATATGTGGGGTAGTTCTAATGTGTGCTTGTAAGCAATTTGTGAAATGTCAACTGTTAGAGTAGATTTATCTTATCTAGTTATTGCAGGGGCTTTAGGAGTGGTGGTTAGCTTTATCTTGTTGATAGATATAACTATCTGATGTTCGTCTTTGTATTGTATCTCTTCTATAAATAATGTAGCTTTTTGACCCACCATTTATTCATTTACATCAACGAATCGGAAAGGTTGGATATACAAGCAGAACAGAGTACGAAGTGAATGATGTTTTTTTGTTTGTTTTTTTTTTCCTTTCATTTTACCAAAGGAATGGATTAGACCTATCTTTATATTATTACCGGGTAAGTTCAAAGTTGCGTGCCCTTGTAATTATGACATATTTCTCTTAAAAGTCTATCTGTATTGGTGGTTTAATTTCATTCTGATCTCAAACGTAGCTTTAAATTCAAAAAGCTATTGTTGCAAAATTAGACAAGTATAAATTAAGGCCTGGAGTTCTTTTACTTCAAAAATAGAGGTGCTTTAGTCCTTGAACATTAGTTAAAGAGTCTAGGCCTTTTGATTTTTCTCTTTTATAACATAAATATATTTTATTTGAAGTTATAATGAATTGGTGGGGAGTAGAGTGATGAAGCTATTGAACGGGTTCTTTATGTTTTCCTTGAAATCCTATTAAATTGACTAGGGCCATTAATTCTATCATTAGACCCTTTTGTTTTTATTTAAAGTGAGTGACATTTGAGTCTGGAGATTTATTAACAAAACAATCACATGCTCTCCTCCATCTGAAAATTGCTTTCAATGTTTCGTTTTAGAGTATATTAGGGATTTGATGAGGATAATGAACATTAGATTACCCTGAAATTAGGGATTTGATGAGGTTTAATCACCTTAAATTAAGAGATTTGATTATGATTATATTAGATTCAAAATCATATGTAAGCTGTATAAATAGAGCATTTTGTATTGTTAAATTATCAAGTGAATAAGAGCAACAATGTAGCCCTTAGGGTTTTATCATATGGACATAAGTCATAGACCGAACCACGTAAATCTCTTGTTTCTATTTCGCTTTATCTCTATTTCTCTTTATTTCGCATTATATTTTCTTTCAATTAGACCTTTTCGTTTTTATTTGAAGTGAGTGACATTTGAGACCGGAGATTTATTAACAAAACAATCACATGCCCCCTCCATCTGAAAATTGCTCTCACTCTTTCCTTTTAGGTTCATCCCTTGATGTTTTGCAATTGTTAGAAGTCAAGGCCTGAAACTTTTCTGCTTTTCCAAATTACTTTTTCCCACCATTTAGGGTTAAAGAATGAGAGGGCAACATTAGTATTGAATAAGACGAAGAACCTCTGGCTCAAAGTGGGTTGGTGCTGTGGGCCTACCACAATTCAATAAATCATATGTCTATGAGTTTTCAATTAATCAGATTAAATGTTGACATAAGTATCCATGTTTAAAATGGTGTCAAAAATAGGCTGAGCTTCTGTATATTCTAAGATATATTTGATAGTATTTAATTTAACTTTTTTCTCCTTTTTCTTTTCGTTCTGTTCTCTTTAGTGCAGTGGGTGGGACGATGAACTCGACTATTGTTGGCAGCTCCTTAATTGAAGAAGATGTTTTTAACAATTATGCTTGGAATCAGGTATTGTGAGATGTTGGGCATCTGCTGCTTGATGCTAATCAAATTTAGTAAAAAGTGATAGTCATGCCCCATGGCCATCTCAGACCAAAGGTACGGGTCGCCAGCAATAAGGAGAAAAAGAGGTTACATAAACTTATTACATTGGTATTGGTGGAGACAACCGATTGCTTCCAGAACAATCATACTATACCAACACATTACCCGCCCCTCCAAATCCCAAAAAGAAAGAGGAAAAGGAAATATAGTACTGCTAACAAAGGAAATCATACTATACATTTATTTATTTATTTCATAGGAAATATAAAACAAAGGATATTGAAACAAGAAAGCGCATGAAGGATAACAGAGAAGGTGATAACCCATTATGAATTTTGTTTAGCTCTTAGATAAGCATAGATGGAAGTGAATGTTAGGAGCTTTTATAGACTGAACTGAAAGTGTTGTGCATGAAAAATCTTAGAAGACGCGAAGCTCCCTGATTTCAAACCATTTCTTACGAGAGCAGGGGCAGAGTACAAGGTAGGCCCATCATCAAATCTCACCCAATTTCTAAAATAAGACAAAAAAAAAAAAAAAAAACGGCCTATAAATTCAATGAGATGCCAAAAAGAAAATTATATTATTGTAAAATGAGTAGGCTAACGACTAATTAAAAAAAAATAAATTAAATCATATTCTAATCTGCATGACACTAATAATAATCGATATGTATTTTTTTTTCTGAGCTAATCGAAATGGCATTACCTGCAGAAAGTCCAAAATTAAATGATCATGGTAAGCTTTCAACACCGGTGGATCCCACCACCTCCCAGTGTCTATCGCACTTTCTAACTTTCTAAGTCAAGTCGTCGCCGTGGATCACAAGTAGTGGAAATTAAAAATGATTAAATATTTTTTGGAGTAATAAAAGAAAGAAAGAAAGTTTGACGTTAGAATAGTTAATAGATTTCGTTAATATGCATTACCGATTATTAATTTAATTTCGTTAATCCCACCTCCTCTCAATACCAATCACATGAGTATGACGTGTGTCTTTTACAAATTATAATAAAAAAAATTAAAAAACTAAATATAAGATTTTTTTTTTAAAAAAAAAAAAAAAAAGAGAAAAAAATCCTGGCCTTAGTCCAAAATTGATGCCGCCGGCTCTGCCTTTCTTTAGGAACCAAATCAGAAAGAAGAATATTAAGTTTACAAAATAGTTTATAAAAATAATTTTTATAAAGTGATGTGACATAAAATAATTGAGAAAAAAATAAATTTAAATTTTTAAAAATCAAATCATATTGTAAGAATTATTTTTTATAGAATATTTTGTAATTCTATCATTTTACAATAAAGATTCCATGTGATTTCAAATATCGGTTCTATGTCTTCTCGCGGTAGGTTGAAGGCAATTAAGCCACACTTAAGGGTGTGTGACGCAGCACAAGTCGATCAAGTAGAAGTAAAGATAGCGAAGACTCAAAACTAACGTGAACAGTAACAAAGTTTTGGCGTCACACCAATACAGGGCTGGTATCGCACCAGTGACAGAGCAATCTCAACTCAAAATATACTTTAGAATGAAAAATCTCATAATATATTGACAATTGGAGTACAACAGTTTAAATAGACAACCCACTTATTGAAAACGTAAAACACAGGTAACAAACTCCTACTCCTTGTGGAATACGGAGTTAGTGCAAGACTCCTAGTAGGATAAGGATTTGATGCACAACTCCTCATAGAAAAAGGATTTACTGCACATCCCCTTGTAGGATAAGGAGACTTATTCAACCTACTATTGCTTGTGGATATGTAATGGAATCGATTACCTGTTGTGCCCCGTCATATTTCCTCCCTCTTAAAAAGAACTTGCCTCCGGTGAGTTACGGGCCTGTAAAATTCATATAAATCCGGATTGAGGCGCTGGACTTCCTCCATTTGTAGCCAGCAAGAATTCAAAAGTGGGCGGTTCTTCCACTTCACCAAAAACTTCTGATATCCACCCCGCCGAGTAGATACTAATTGATCGTCTAAAATGTCTTTAATTTCATCGCGAGGCTTGACGTATGATGGAATGTTAATGGTAGATATGTCCTCTATAGAGTTCTCAAAATGACCTCCATAAGAGGTGAGGTCCTCCACGTTAAAAATGGGACTAAGTTGCAATGTAGAAGGAAGCTCTATGTGATAAGCATTAGACCACAACCTCTTAATAACCTTAAATGGTCCGGCCTTACGATGATGTAATTTTTGAAAAGACCCCCTGGGAAATCGTTCTAGACAAATTCTGACCATTACAAGACCACCTTCCTTAAATTCTACAACTCTCCTATGAGAGTCCACATGTTGTTTGTCTTTTTCAGAACTAAGAGCAATTCTTTTGCGCACTTCTGAGTGGATTTCTTGCATATGTTTAAGAAAATCTTATGCGCCATCTGAAACTCTAGAAGGCAAAGGTAAGGGAGAAAGGTCTAGAGGGACCTTTGGCTGAATACCCGTGACAATCTCAAAAGGTGAAAGCCTGTGCTACGATTAATGGAGCAATTATATGCAAATTCAGCATGGGGTAAGAGGAGGTCCCATGTGGTGTGGTGGTCAGTAATTAAACAACGAAGCAGATTTCCAAGACTTCGATTTACTGCTTCTGTTTGGGGATGAAAAAAAGCGCTAGCAAACTGAAGCTTTGTGCCCAACTTTGCCCAAAGAGTTTTCCAAAAATAGCTAACGAACTTCACATCCCTATCGGATACAATGGACATAGGTAACCCATGCAGTCACACCACTTGGGCAAAAAATAAGGTTGCTACACGAGATGCGTCGTATGTCTTTGAACATGCCAAAAAATGAGCCATTTTTGAGAATCGATCAATAACCACAAAAATAGAAATCATGTCTCCAAACAGTCTTTGGAAGACCCAAGACAAAGTCCATGCTGAGATCGATCCAAGGGCCAGTAGGAATTGGCGAAGGACTGTATAGCCCAGCATTTGAACGGCAACCTTTAGACAATTGACAGGTCCTGCAGTGATTAACTGCCATAAAGACTGACCTTTTTAAACCTGGCCAAAAAAATCTATCTTCAACAAGGGCAACTGTCTTATCCCTACCGAAGTGTCTAGCAATCCCTCCTGCGTGCAATTCCCTCACAATAAAGTCGTGGATTGAAGTATTTGGGAGGCACAGTCTCGTCCCTTTGAATAGGTACCCATTGAGGATTGAAAACTTACCTTCAAGTGCATGTGGATTTTCTTGTATGGTTTTATAAATAGTGCCAAAATACTGATCTGTGCTATAAGTCCCTTTGATGTCGTTAAAACATGTAAAGTCAATAGAAAGAGATTGTAACAGTAGTACCTTTCGGCTAAGAGCATAAGCTACTCGATTTTCAATGCCAGCCCGATGCTTGATGACGAAGGAGTATTGTTGCAAGAAGTCAAACCAACGAGCGTGTCTAGCGTTAAGGCGCTTTTGTGAGTTTACATGTCGTAAGGAATCATGATCTGAGAAGATGATGAATTTTCGGTGGATGAGATAGTGTCTCAAATGCTTGAGTGTTTGAACCACTGCGCATAACTCAAGGTTATAGGTAGAGTATCGTCGTTTGGCATCATTGAGTTTTTCGCTATAAAAAGCAATCGGGTGTCCATTCTAATTAAGAACACAACCAATGCCCACATGAGAGGCATCCCAGGCCACTTCAAAAGGTGCTTCAAAATTCGGCAATTGGAGTATCGGAGCCTCAGTGATGCATTTTTTAATAGTCTCAAATGACTTTTGTGCTACTGCTGTCCAGATGAAAGCTTTGTTCTTTGTGCATTTGGTGATAGGTGCCATGATAGAGCTAAAGCCCTTGACAAATCGGCGATAGAAAGAGGCTAAGCCATGAAAACTTCTCACTTCATGGATATTATGTGGGGGAGCCCAATCAAGGATAGCTCATACCTTTTCAAGATCAGCTGCTACCCCTTCCGCCAAGACAAAAAACCCAAGAATACCACACTAGGTTGTGCAAAAGAACACTTCTTGAGGTTAATAAAAAAACTTTCAAAACATAGAGTTTTGAGTACCTCTCGTAGGTGATCAACATGATCGTGGAGGTTGCGGCTAAAAATCAAGATATCATCAAAGTAGACAACCACGAACTTGTCTATAAATGGCTTGAGGATTTGGTTCATAACACGCATGAATGTGCTTGGGGCATTTGTTAACCCGAATGGCATAACGAACCCCTCAAATAGGCCATCCCTTGTTTTGAATGTTGTTTTCCACTCGTCCCCAGGACGGATACAGATTTGATGGTACCTGCTGCGGAGGTAAATCTTGGAGAACACCTTGAAACCATGTAACACATCAAGCATATCATCGAGGTGAGGTATCAGAAATCTATACTTGATGGTAAGTTGTTGATTGCCCGGCTATCAATACACATACGCCAACTGCCATATTTTTTTGACAGTAAGTAGAGCTGGGATAGCGCATGGACTTAAGCTCTCGCGAATAAATCCACGATCTAGCAGGTCTTAAACTTGGCGTTTTAGCTCTTAATGTTCTGCAGGACTCATTCTGTAAGCTGGAAGGTTTGGTAATACGGCACCAGGAGTAAAATCAATGGCGTGTTGAATGTTTCGCAATGGGGGTAGGCTATGCGGCAATTCCTCTGGAACCAGGTCTACAAATTCAGTCAGTAGCCGTTGAATTTCAGCAGGCAGGATGTCTTGTAACTCTGTTTTCTTGGGTCATGCAATTAGCACCAAAATGATTCCTTGCTCATGGCATGCGTCTGTGAATTTTTGAAAGGTGAGGACCCTAGTGTCTTGCCTTGTGGATCCTTCAAATTCAGTTATTCTCATAGGTTGCAAGACAATCTTACGCCCCTCAAATGGGAAGGAGTAAGTGTTTGCGTAACCATCATAGAAAACTCGCCTATCATACAACCATGGTCTTCCAAGAAGGATATGACAGGCCTTCATTGGAATAGCATCACACCACACAGCATCTTTATAGGATTTTCCCAAAGAAAACGATACCAAACATCTTGTTTCTACAGGTATGGATGTGTCATCAACCCAACTAACCTTTTATGGTTTTGGGTGCTTTTCTAAGGGGAGCTTCAATTTATTTGCAGCATCCTGAGAGATGATTTTCATGCCACTCCCATTGTCTATGATTAAATTCAAGGTTTTACCTTTGTATTCGACGCGGGTGTGGAATATATTGGTTCTAAGCCATTCATCTTCGTTGGCCTCCTCAATTTTCTGCCCTGTTAGCATTCGTCTGATCACGCAGAGGGGAAGGTCTGACCCTTCTAATCGATCTTCCACAGGCTCTGTGTCTTCCTCCTTTTGCTGTTCTTGTGAAAGAGCATGAGAATCAGCATTCTCCCCATCTTGGCACAACGGCATGGGTTTTGGTTCTCATGTGGGACAACTTACGGCATAGTGGCCCCTGCCTCCGCATCGATAGCATTCCTCCTACCCTTTTGCACCCATGGTTGCCTTGTTCCTCTTGTCATCACGGTCCAGAACATTCTTGTCGGTGGAATGGTTGCTGCATGTCGCGCTACGCTCATAGTTGTTGTTGATTGGGGAACGAGATGGCATACTTTGGAAGTTTCTGGGGTTTGAGCTACTCCACTCAGAAGTTCCATGTCTAGTGTAGGAGCTCTTGTTCTGCTGCTCAGTTCGTAAGGCCAATTGGTAGGCTTCTTTGATACTGACTAAACGCATCGTTAATATATCCTTGCGAATATCATCTCGTAAACTAGCTTTATAGCGAGCTATTGTTTGTCTGTCACTCTAAGAAATTTGGCTTCGAATGGTCAAATCATGAAACTTATTTGTATAATCATCCACCGATGAACCACCTTGTCGTAAATGCCACAGCTCCTCGAACAATGATTCTTCATAGTCAACAAGTAGGTATTTCTCTTGGAGCTTTAACTTCATCACTTCCCAAGCTACAATTGGGGGTTGGCGCAAGTGGTGTAGTTGTTCCTCCATGCTTTGTCACCACACACGGGCCTGACCCTTAAGTTTCATCTTCACAAAATTGACCATTTGATTAGAGGGCATATTTAACCACTCAAAATAATCTTCTAGTGAAGTTACCCAATCTTGGAATGCATGAGGGTCTAGTTTTCCATGGAATTCTGGGATATCCACACGAATTCTTCTTGTTACATCCTCTGTACGGTAAGCCTGGTTCTCAAAGCGATCTGTAACTGGGTGCCATGGTGTGTACTGAGTATAGTTGGGTTGAAACAGCTGGTGAGAATGGTAGCTTCGAAAGTCATGGTGGGGGGTAGTAAATTGCGTAAATTGCAATCTTTCCACCTTATCATCGTGAGGAATTTCTTTTTTGGTGGGTGAAGTTTGGTGTACCTCAGTCTCTTCAACCCCATCTTTCGCCTTCTCTCCCGAAGATTCTGGTTTGTCAAATAATTGATCCCACACCACATCCATTCGCTGGTTAAGAGAACCCAACTGATTGGAAATATTGGCCAGTTGCTGAACCACGTCCAACAATAAATCTTCTGGTCGTTGTGGCTTGTGTTGATTGTCACCATAAGTGCTGCCGCTTCGAGTATTCATCGTGTGAATAAGTAGGAGTTTTTTTTTTTTTTTAGGCTCTGATACCAATTTGACGCAGCAAAGTTTTAGCGTCACACCAAAACAGGGCTGGTATTGCACCAGTGACAGAGCAATCTCAACTCAAAATATACTTTAGAATGCAAAATCTCATAATAAATTGATAATTGGAGACAACAGTTTAAATAGACAACCCACTTATTGAAAACGTAAAACACAAGC
>FXXK01002290.1:8497-32742 GCA_900184695.1 Betula pendula | reverse complement strand
TTTTTTAAAACCAAGGTGGCTGTTTGGGAATGACTCTTACCATGGGTACCAAAAATGTATTTAACCCTAAATAAATTTTCTAAATCTTTGGAATTGCAAACTTTTTAAAGAATTGTAGGAGATCAATCGCCAAAACTAGTTACAAGAGAGACTTCCGATTCAAAAAGAATAATGCTCTTTATCACACTGATTCTACATTGACTGACATCGCATATTCTAAGTAGCTTTCAATGTCAGACACTTAAAAAAAAAAATGTTATCTACTTAAAATACGTCATGTCAACTAATATAAAATAAGTGTAATAAATAAATGTATAGAGTATGGTTACTCATTAAAAAGCAGGCCTAACCAGTTGAGCATAACACCAAACTAATAAATAACCAATCATGGGAAAATAATCATCTCTATTTCAAATGAAATGGATAGGATCTAGTTAATGTAAATTGAAGGGTAAAATTATCATTTCAATTTTTTTGGGCAATTCTACCCTCCAATTTACACTAATTGGATCCTCTGGTCCCTAGGAAAACTCAACCGGCGGCAGCTATCAATGTCCAAAGAATTCCTAGTTTAAGTACTCAACACCGGCTTAAAGGTTTGAAAGATCAAAAGATACTGATGATGTAAAAAGTGACAAAAACGCACACTTTTCTGCTCGATATGAGCCATTTGGACCACACATGTGGCGGTGGGTGAATCACTTACTACACCAACTAATCCATTTTTCAAGGAACTGTGTCGTGTATCTTTATGTGCCATTGTACGGATAAGGATCCTCTTCACTTAAATACAACATCACAATATCGATACTTTTATAGTTAGAGATTCTAGAATTTAAAGTTAATGCATATGCATGCGTATACCATAAATTTTATATTATTATAAAAAAAATTAAAAAAAGGTGCCAACATTGACTTAAAGCTGGAGTCAGGAAATCTGGTGTGTGAATGAGAGTGAAGGGACTTAGGATCGGGGAACAACAAATAAAATGGAAAGCAGGGAGTTTCGACGTGGTTCATTGATATTCACAACCCATGGAAGGATTTTTTTTTTTTTTTTTTGTGAATAACCCATGGAAGGATTTTCAATCTTTGTAAATACGGTGGTAAATGAAAACCGCCCCAAGTAACCATTTGAAATAATAATTTACCCATCAATTTATATTAATCGAATCTACTCAATTTCATTTAAAATTGAAAGGTTCATTTCCATAATTTATAAGGGTGTTTGTATTTTTAACTGATTTTGATGGTTCTAAGATAAAGGAGACCTGATGGGTGGGCCTAGACAAAGGAGGCCTGTAGGCACTCTGTTAAGATTAAGTTAGACCATAGTATTGATCATAAATCCTACCAATCATGTTATATTTTGAGGACTCAAACTTAGGTAATCAAACGTTTACTGATCACAGATCTTAAGATTAAGTCACACGAGTTATTTTGATGATTTTTATATCAAAAGTATCGTCTTTCTGTGTTATCAATGTGACACAATCCTATGAATTTTGGATAACTTAGGATTTTTTTTTTTTTTTGATAACTTCACTTAACTTCTTGATTTGTTACCCCTTTTGAAATGTCTTCCAGAGTTTAAAACTTATCAATTTAATGTATTCGAACTTCTAATTTTTTTAATTTCCTCCATCAGTTAAGATTTTTCAGTTAAATCCTTTTAAAATTTTTAAAATGTTCATTTTTTTTCAAATAAAAAATTTCAAAGATTCAGGCGTGAGTATTTTTTAAAATTCATTAAACCGGACCCAACGCCTAAATCTTTGCAATTTTTTCTTCTTTCTTTTTCCTAAAAAAAATTATGGGTATTTTAAAATTTTGACACTCTTCCCTTAGGATTTACGGAAAACCTTAATAGAGGAGAGAAATTGAAAAAAAAAAAATAGAAGCTCGATACACTAAATTGAGATGTTTTGAACTTTGGAGGACATTACAAAAAGTGTTACAATTCAGGGCGTTAGTGAAGTTATTCATTTTTAAAAAAAAAAGTTGTTAAAATATAATTTAAATGATTGGCATGTCTCGGATTCTACTAGGAAATAGAGCTTTTAAGCTAGAAAGAGCTCTCTAGGAAAAAAAAAATCATTTTTAAACTTTTCTCAAAAGTGTATTTTGGCATTTTTTTAGAGAAGAAATTTCTCAATTAGCATTTTCTTAACATTCTTGTCTATTTACATTCACAAAGATCTTTTATCAATCGTGCTGGCTTGATTGATTTAGGCTTCACCGGCAATCCTTTAACTTGGGCGAATAATAGAATGGGCAAAGGTATTATTAAGGAAAGATTGGACAGGGGTATGGCTTCCTCTCAGTGGATACATCTCTTTCCCTCATTTTCCATTTTGCACATACCTGCCTTTTCCTCTGACCGCAACCCAATTTTGCTCAATACCTCTGCCTCTTCTCCCCTTTTGCCTAAACCATTATGTTTTGAAGAATTTTGGATAAAAGACCCCTTTTGTGCTCAAGTTATAAATGCCGCTTGGAGTCTAGTTGTAGCAGGCAACCCTGCTTTTTGTCTGGTCAGAAAACTCAAGAATACAAAAGCAGCTCTCAAAAAATGGAATTCCCTCTACTTTGGAAATATCCATTTAAAAATCAAGTCCTCTCTTCTCCAACTGGATGCCGCTCAACAAGCCCCTAGCTCTCCCAACTCCTCTACTTTAAAATCCAAGATTAGACAAGAACTGGCAGAGCTCTTGATTAAGGAAGAGATCCTTTGGAAGAATAAATCTAGAGAAACCTGGCTAGTTTGCAAGGACTTGAACACAAAGTTTTTCCACACCTCTACTCTTATTAGGAGACGCTCTAATGCTATTGATTTACTCAAGATTGATTCTGGGGCTTGGTTATCTTCTAGAGCTGAGATTGGAAACTCTTTTGTGGACCACTTCTCTAATCTGTTTTCCTCATCCAATCCATCTATTGACGAGGAAATGCTCAATCTGTTTCATCCTACTATCTTGGATGAGGATAACTTCCTTCTCTGCTCTATCCCAAGTGAAGATGAATGTTACAAAGCTTTATCTAGTCTTGGCTCAACAAAAGCCCCGGGCCCGGATGGTTTCACAGCCCTATTCTTCAAAGAACACTGGGCTACGGTCAAGTCTGATGTTTTGGGCTTCATATGGAATTTCTTTCAAAACAACATCTTGTTGAAAGAACAGAATCATACCTTCGTAGCTCTTGTCCCCAAGATCAAAGGCCCTCACTTGGTCCATCACTTCCGCCCCATTAGCCTTTGCAACATTGTGTATAAGATCATCTCAAATATCTTGGCAAACAGGCTAAAGACAGTGCTCCCCAAAATTATTTCCCCCCTCCAGTCAGCCTTTGTCCCTCACAGGAATATCCAGGACAACTCCATTTTGGCTCACGAGCTGTTCCACTCCTTCAAAAACAAGAAAGGAAAAGGAGGTTTTATGGTTCTAAAGATGGATATGGAGAAATCATTCGATAGGATGGAATGGAATTATATTCTAGCTATTTTGATCAAGCTAGGGTTTCATTCATCTTGGGTGAATTGGATCAAAATTTGCATTTCATCTCCTTCGTTCTCCATTTTGATTAATGGCAGCCCTTTTGGCCATTTTTCTCCTGCTAGAGGCTTCAGACAGGGAGACCCACTCTCCCCTTTTCTCTTCATTCTCGGTTCAAAGGTCCTCTCGAGGCTTCTCTTCAAGGAAGAAGCTGCTGGATGCCTAAAAGGTTTGAAGATTGCTAGAAGATGCCCAGCCATCTCCACCTTCTTTTTGCTGATGATTTTCTTATCTTTGGCCGAGCCTCCATCTCAGAAGCTGCCTGCATAAAAGCTTGTCTGGCTAAATATTCCACCTGGTCTAGTCAATCCATAAATGCCAACAAATCCTCCATTTTCTTTAGCAAAAATACCCCCAACTCCACTGCCTCCTCCATTTTATCTATCTTCCCTTACATTTGCAATCCCCCAAAACCTCTTTATCTTGGTCTCCCAATTCTGTTTGGCCATTCCTTATCCGATGGGTTTCAAAGCATTCTAGAAAAAGTGCAAGGTAAAATAGAGGGCTGGCGTGCCAAGACTCTATCTCAGGCTGGCCGCATGGTACTCATCAAATCCGTGGCTGCATCTATCCCCTCTTACACCATGAGCTCCTTTTTGTTCCCTAAGAGTTTCAGTAGCAAGCTCGATAAGCTCTTCAAGGACTTTTGGTGGGGCTTCCCCCCTCTTTTTCCAAAAACCTCTCTCTGAAGTCATGGGGCTCTCTTTGCCTCCCAAAAGCTAAAGGAGGCTTGGGTTTCCGCCTAATGAAGGATGTCAATCTAGCCCTCATATCCAAGCTGGGTTGGAAGCTTCTCAATCCATCTAGCAGCACTTGGGTGTCTCAATTACGAGGTAAGTATCTCCACTCTTGCTCCCTTTTCTTTGCCTCTGTCTCCCCATCAAGCTCGTGGCTTTGGAAAGGCATCCTAAAGTCACGTAGCCTCCTTTCTTTAGGTGTCTGCCACAAAATCTCAAAGGACAGCCCCCTTCCTATATGGGATTCTCCCTGGATCCCTACCCTTCCCACATTCAAGCCTTCCCCCCTTTTTTCCCCTAACTCTTCCCTATTCTCTCTGTTGGTCCGAGACCTTATTACCCCCCACTAGCTCTTGGAATCTTCCTCTTCTCAATTCTCTTTTCAATTCTTCTACCATTAGAGAAATCCTCAAAATTAAGATCTCTGACCTCCCTAGCAGCCCCCCCTCCTTTGGACCCCTTCCAGCAACGGCTCTTTCTCTACCTCTTCAGCTTTTTCTCTGATCCGTAGTTGCCAGCCTTCTACCCCTCATAGCTCCTTTTTTCCCTCGTCATGGAAACAGTTGTGGAAACTCAATCTCAGTGCTAGGTTAATCCTATTCTTATGGAAAATAGCCTGGGATATTATCCCCACTAAAGCCAAACTCAACTCTATTTTTCCTGTCCCCCCAGCTGATTCTCTCTGCCCCCTTTGCAGGGTAGAAACTGATTCCTTATCCCATCTCTTCTTTAGATGCCTTTTTGCTAGAATCTCTTGGATATCCTCTTTTTGGCCCCTTGACTCCATGGCCTGGTCCCATATTTCAGTTGCAGATTGGATCAAAGGTTTACTTACTCCTTCAATTTCTTTTGGTATCCCTCCAAAAGAATGTCATCTTTTTCAGATTTTCTCTGCAGTCTCCTTTGATCTTCTCTGGTTTCACAGAAACAAGGTGGCTCACGGTAATCCTATTCCGGATGTTATTAAAGTAGCAGCCTCCATCAGGAAAACCGCAAGTGAACATCTCAATGCTTGGAAACAGAATTATCCTCCAAAGTCTGAATCTTGGAGCCCCCCTCCAGTGGGTCATTTCAAGATTAATTTTGACACGGCTATACGGGATTCCTTCTCAGCTCAATCAGCAGTATGTCGTGATTCTCATGGTTCAATTTTGAAAGCAATCTCCCAGATCAGTCCCAAGTGTGATCCAACTTTGGGGAAGCTGTTGCTGCTAGATTAGTAGCTTCTCTGGCAGTCTCCCTAAATTTCTCTCACTTTACTTTAGAGGGTGATTCTCAGGTGGTGATCTCGGCTCTTCAACATCCAGCTATCATCCAAGACTGGAAAATTTCAGATATTATTTCAGATACTTTATCTGCCATCCCTGCTTCTTCCTCTTGGAATGCAAGGAAGGTTCACAGAAGTGCAAACTTTTGCGCCCATCATGTGGCTTATTGGGCCGTGGCTAGATCTCACACTGGCTGCATTCCCACTTACTTTCCCCCCCTTCGGCTATTCCTATATGTAGTGGCAAAGACCCACCCCCCTCTTGATTTGTATTTCTCTGGCTTGCTGTTTCCTCACAAGCCTCTGTTTGTCTTCTGTTTCTCGTTTGTGCATTGAATCTACAAAAAAAAAAAAAAATATGTACTAAAGACTGTTGCTTTATATATATAGATATCACACTTTCTATGCAGCTTTGGAAGCAGAGAGCTCGTGGAATACCCTTATGATCAGTAGAGGAGATGATGGCAAAACTTCTTCCTTATATTTGCTTTATTTTGCTCATCTTGGTTATGTGCATGGAAGCACAAGTTGCCCGTCCAAGGTCTACTCCAGATAATGAAGGTGAGGGTTATGTATGTTCTTTTAATTATCTATGTATAAACAGAATCAGGATTTCAAAGAATTTTTAATGAAGAGCAGTGATTCAGATCAGCTTGGACTGAATGAACAGTAATTCAACCCAGGCTGTATGGGAATAAAAAAAAAAATTATTTTTTTAATAATGTAGGGTCTACAAAAACAGAAAAAATGATCTGGGCTAAATGAACAGTCATTCAGCCCAGGCTGAAGAATATAATTACTCTTTAATGAAGGTATTCTATTGAGTAGAGTTCTTCAATTCAATCATTCTAATCACTTTATTATTTACTATATTAAAAAATCTTGATCCATATATACATACTAAACTTTTCGTCCATAAATTAAGGCCTCATCCTAATGAAGCATTTAGTGGCAGCATGCCATACATGGTATGAAGAAGGCAATAGTGCCATCTAGTAGATCGAGAGTTTTTTTTTTTTTTTTTTTTAATAAAGAATTCGACAGGTAGCTGGATCCTAGAAAACAGCTAGCAAAGCAAAACAACGCAAAGTAACACCCAATGAAAACCTACAAGCCCACCATACAACAACATTTATGTTTCGTTTGTTTTGGCATAAAATAATTTTTGAAAAATATTTTTCTTGTTTGGTGTGACCAAAAATAATAGTCAATAAAAAATATTTTCGGTTTGACCAAAAAAGCTTTTTTAATTTCCGTAAAACGATTTTCATTTTTTAAAACCGTAAATCATTTTTCGAGTTTAAACTTCTTATTCTCAAATCGTTGGACTACCGCCGGATTATCACTGGACCACCACTGAACCACCGTTGAACCACCACCAAGCCACCACCGAGCCACCCCCGGACTATCGCTGGGCCACCGTCGGGCCACTGATGGACCATCATTGGACCACCACCAAGCCAGAATCGGACCACCACCAAGCCACCCTCAAACCACTGTTGGGCCACCACCGAGCCATCTCGAACCACCACCGAGCCACCTACGGACCACTACTAGAACCACAACTGAGCCACCCTCAGGCCAACGCCGTACCAAAATTGTTAGCTTGGTCCATGTATTTACTTGTTAATATTTAATAGAGTAATGCTCGAAGGAAGATTCATTTCTGCTTCGTGTAATTCCAAAATTGATATACCTTGTAAAATTACCATTAGACTTGTTACATGATTATTTCTCTAGTTGGCAAATTGTTCATACTCAACGAGGAGCAAATTTCACAGCGCATGTTTTAGCAAAGGCTGCTGTTAAACAAGTCATAGATGATGTTTGGTTAGAAGAAATTTCAATTTGTATCTGTAACATTATTATGTTAGAGCAATTTGGTCTATTATCTTGAGTCATAATGAAATCCATTTATAATTTCTTTAAAAAAAAAAGTTACATCAAATTTGGGATGACACAAGAGAGACATGAGTCTTCCTTCAAGCATTACTCTATTTATAGGAATATAAAAATATATTGAAAGAAAAAGGCCAAAGAAAAAACTTTAAAAAAAGAGTTGGGGGTCACCCTACCTAACCACGACTATGGTCTTGGGTGGCAACCATCCTCTAATTAGGGCTACTGAGAGCCCCTCCTATTAGAGCAAATGGCTATAGCCGCATGCTAATAAAAGGGTGGCTCGCTATCACCCCTAAATAGTAATTATTACTCCCTCTCATCCGGGTAGTCGTGAGCCACCTTGCTATTAGGGGGCGACTACAAGTCACTCTCTACTCTCTCCATTTAGGAGGGCTCATAACTACCTCGATTAGAGGGTGGTTGGGAGACAGTCTACCCATCCGCAACCATCACTATGTCTAAATTGGGTGACCCATAACCTTTTTTTTGTTTTTTTTTTTGAAAATTTTTATTTAAGGGGCATAATTAGATTTTTACAATCATTTAGGTTATTTATTTTACATAAAAATGATGGATCTCTCAAATTTATTATGAATCCAAACTTGGACCTCAAATCTTTTAAATTAAAATTTGAAGTCTAACAGTCAAATAATCAAAAGCAAGGGTATTCTCATTTATTTTTCTTTTATGGTCATTTCGAGTAATAAAAAGAAGCGACCTGACCCATTTAAGAACTCAGCCCACAATGAGAGCCAGACTCATTTAAAAGTTATACATCAAGGCCATCTGCCTATCAATCATCAGATTCAATAGCTTTAAGGTTGTTGTTGTAATTCGTCTTCTTCCTCTTACTTTTTTTAATTTAAAGAAATCACAATCTCAGTTCTTTTGCAGAGCTTACCCTTTGGGCCGGCATCTAATCTACCAAGTGCTTGAAAAAAGAGGTCACGACTACCCATGCGACAGTCAAAGAAGACGAAGATTAAAAAAAAAAAAGTAAAAATTGCAACATTTGATCCAGTAATGCAGCCACATGCTTAGCAACATATGAGATTCATAATTTTGAATAGAAGTGCAGAAATACTGCACCGATTCAACCTATTTAAAGGAGATGTTTAGGAAACATTCAGAATTTTTGTAAAAGAAAAATTCACACTATCAAAAATTACCGCAGCTTAATTCACTTAAAAGTAGGCGTGAGAAGGATTTATAATACCTTAGAATTTGTTACTGCAAGGCTTGAAGTAAAAAAAAAAACCTGCGGAATCACTGTAAAGTATCACGTGAATGAGCTATGGGCGTGAACTTCAATCTTTTTTTTTATTCTTGCTGCAGCGCATATCACAATTCCATTTATGAGAAAATTCTAGAGTTAACGTGATTGTGCTATAGCATGAACTTCCATTTATTTTTTTATTTTTTTATTTATGAAACCCACTAGTACGGACAGCACCTCAACTAGAAAATCTACTTGAATGCTCTAAACATGTTAATGTGAGAATGCTATAGTGCGCACTAAAAGAAAACAAACTAGCTTGGTCTAAAAGAAAACGAACTTTCATGCATGCTAGAGATTTCTTAAATAATATAATATAATAAGATAATAATATATATATTATTAATCATTATTATTATTATTATTTTATAACTCTTGAAAATATTTTCATTTTTTTTCTTTTAGCCTAATTCGAATTGTCCATTTCTCAATTCAAATTGAAAACATAAAATTAAACATCAGATATATTTTTTTAAATATAATTGATCTATTTACATAAAATGTTTTTAGTTATCTTAATTAATTCTTTTGGTGTTACAATAAAATAGACACTAATCCCATTGAAGAAACCTACCGGATTTACATTTATTGCATTTAGTGTGCTTATATGATGTTTCAACCTCTCATTATAGGATGTAAAAATAAAATTTAAAGCCCATCTTAATAGTAGGGATCTCTTTAAAGTATATGCTTCAAGCAAGATAAAACTTCTATAGTTTAGGCCCACATTGAGAAACCCTGTATGATCTCCTTTTATGAGATAGTGGCTATAAATTTACTAGTGCCATAGACAAGTTGAACAATAATACGAAAGGAAAGGTTGAACATAGTTTCTCAATGAACATACTCTCTATCAAAGCAGAGTCCTTTGTAAAATTCTACACCCATGAGAATTCACTAGACAAATCAAAACACAAGTAACTCCCATAAGCTTAGACCTAGCAAGCTCTCCTAAAGCCTTGGAATTTGCTCAAATACATGTCGTTTTGAAGAATTCTATGTGTAATGCCCTGATTTTAGATCAATAAAATCGTAAGCGGAAACTTCTGATCTCCACATAACATTACTACCTCATAGATCTAATTTCACAACAGAATATTTTTTTTCTTTTAAAACAATACATAGGAATAACTTAATAACACAATAGAGCTGACTGAATTACCTCATTCCATAAAAGATTAGAGCATATGTCTAAATACATATAAAAGTATACAAGATACATACTAAACAAAGCAAGAACCACAGGCGACACTAAGTTACACAGATAAATAATACAAAGTATGAGTGTTTAAACTAGCAAATGGTCTTTCGCTCTCAGCCTCGGACCTGCATCACAGATTGTGAAATCAAGTGAGTCAACCGTATCCCAATATAATAGATTATTGAATTATTAAACATACATAGTGATAGATATGATGAAAGATTGTACATGCAGCGTTGTGAGGACTTCGTTTAGTCTTAATGTAGCATGAAATTACACTCCTCTCCTGATGGATTCAATAACCCGTCTTATCAACCTGTGACTCCTCTCACTTGTACAAATTACGGGTTTGCACTAGAAACCCACAGTCCCAGCATTAGTTCTTATTACCTGATTTATGGATCTCTTTGTCCACTGGTTTCAGCCATCACCCCCGCTACTTACGCCAGTTTTGTTCATTACTATCTTATCAGCATATTATTCCATTTCAATGGTATGCATAGTGATATCATGCATATGAATAAAACAACAACAAATTATAAAAGAATACATCATAGCTTCATCCTCAGTAAGTACAAGAGTACTTACAGTACTTGCAGAATATGGATGTAAACACGTCACTGCAAACCCTGCAATTTAGTAATCATTAGTTTAAGGTTACTCATAACACCTTATAACATATATCTATTCAGTTATCAACCAATAACATGCTATCAAAAAACTCCAATCTAATCCATCTAATCCAACAAAACAGCCAGCAAAACAATAACAAAACAAAACATCCTTTGGTTATCAAAACAGCCATGGTTTATCACTAAATAATACAAAACCAGCAGCAAAATAAAGATAACAAATCTTCAAATCAGCACATAATACTTCAATTCAAACACCCAAAACAGTACACTAATAAGCCTTCAAAACAGCCCACCAATTAATGCCAAAACAGTACCAAACCAGCAACAATAACATCCTAAAACTCAGCCTTCAGCTCAACCAACGGAACACTAAAAACAGCAAACCAATAGCCTTAAAATCTACCAGCACAGAACAACAACATACGGCCAAGCTCCCAAAACACAATACAAGAATCATCTCAAAACAGCCCTATACTTCCAATAGTATCAATACCTAAATCATCCAACCACAATCCACCAACTCAACTTTAATACAAAGAACTCCCAACATCAAACTTCAAACCCCAATCACTTACTCAAAACCACATACTGCATCAACACTCCCCAAAATTACTTCACAACCTGAATTAACATTAATATACTATAAACTTCCTCAAGCCACAAGAACAAACCAAATTCAAACCTCTCGGCTAGCCCCAAAACAGCAAACCATTTTGTCATTAAAACCCTCTTTCTTAAACAAACTCCCACTAAAAATCATTCGGTCCTAGCCAAGAACAGAGTATCAAAACAGCACCTACACATACAACCAAAACACCCAAAAACTATACGGGTAAAGGCAAAACAGAGCAGTAGCAACCAATTCAAAACCTAGCAAAATCAACCGAGAATCACCCAAAAGGATATTCAAAACTCACGGCCAAACCCAGCAAAACAAGAATGAGAATATCAACCAGGTAGAATTGAGAAGCAAAACACACACACACATAACACATTCGGTGAAGGACCATGAAACAGAGCATATGAACCCATTCGGTTTCTCAAGAAAACACCCCCAAATTAAACCTAGAATCATCATCCCAAAATCATATACCCACAATCGGCACTCACCAACCGAAACCATCAAAATGAAATACCCAATTAGAAACTAACTGAGAAACATCATCAATTCGACTACATCAAACCATTCGGCCATCTCCATCAAAATTACCCAAAAGAAACACCCAAATCGACAATAACTGAAACCCATTCGTTTAACCCACAAAAACACTCAAGAGAATCAAATATCCAAAAGCTAAAGAGAATTGAATTTACCTAGATGAAATCGCAAGCTCCAACCGACCGGATCTCTCTCTCAAACTCTCGGGTTTCTCTGCATCACAGCCCTCTCGGCTTCTCTCTCTCTCACTAATCCATTCTTTCTCTCTCTCTCTCTACTCCCAAAGGAGGAGAAAGAGAGAGAAAGAATAAGGAAGGAAGAAGAGGGAACAGAGGAGCTCTCGGTCCATATCTCTCTCTGTGAATCTCTCTCGCCTCAGTTATCATATATATTTAATCATAAATAATTTATTAAATAACTAATAAGTCTAAATAAATTATTATATCAATTAAATCACCTAGTAATATTATTAAAACCAATTATACTATTATTACCATTAATACATGGCTCATAAATGAATCTACCATTAATATTCATATACTATTAAATATTCATATAATCATAAATCCATTAAGGATCATCAAATACTATATAAAAATATAATTAAACTTAATATCCAATTAAGGTAATTTAAAAACATAATAAAATTTGGAGCGTCACACTATGCACTTTTTTTCTTCTTTAGTCTTTAAGGCTTCAGTCAAGCAAATAATTTAATATAAAATTAACATGTACCGATGTTCTAAGAAATCAATTCTACTTTGTCGTACAAAAAGCAGTAATTTTAAGCAATCAAAATTTATGGAAGCATAATCGTTTTGCGAGATAAACAGGGGAGAGGGTAAAATGACTGAATGTTGACTAACACATTGTCCATCCTTTGGATTTAGTGAAACTTCATCTTTTTTTTAATAGAAAATGATGATTTAATTTTAAAATATTGTACATCTTCGACCGTTGGTTCTAAAATTCTTTGCCATGAGGAATGGAGTATTTTAGCATAACATGCAGATATAGTAATTGCAGGTCCAAAATTACTATCGAGTAGTCTTACTATTTGTTCTTCATGGATAAGCTATAGTATGTGCTCATTGTTCTGATCGAAAGGATAAAAATTTGATGTTTCAAAATTCAATAAAAAAAAATTTATTCTTAATATTTTCATTCAGAGTTAGATGAATATGTGAAGTTATCATAGGACAGATCACTGTGAACAATGATGAAACAATGAAGTTATATATGAATTTCTACATAGTAAATGATGAAACAATGAATTTATATATGAATTTCTACATAGTAAATAAACTAATAGAAACATCTTAGCAAACGACATATAATTATCCCATAATTCCTATCTGACTCCAACCCCTTAGAATCAAACCCTATTTGTAATCTTACTATTTGTAGCTAGAGCCAAATCTAGCCCAACCTTTCATTTTTTGTGCTTGCAGTAGATGTTAGCCTAACATAATCGAACCCCCTTCCTCCCCCATCTGGTGTTGGGGGAAATATCTACATACAATAATACATCTGTAAGTACAATCCGTCAATTGCTATCATTTGTGTCCTGAGTGCAAAGCTAATGATTTTGTTGCCTTCAACACTTTGAGACTAATTTAGAATACCTATTGGCAGCTAATTATAGGTCACTACAATCATTAACTATACCACTTATAAATGTTACTATTATTATCTACCATAATAAAGCAATGCCAATGTCTATAAACAAATCTCTTTAGGAGAGTCTCAAGATAGTTATATTATTTCAAAAGCACAAACATGAGAGAGCTATAAACAAACCTGAGGTTCTCATATAACTAGCCTCCTTGGGTATCTTGCAGAAACTTCAATTTGATCTTGTTGAGTGTGATTAAAATACTTTTTGCATTAATCCTTTGCTCATGTAACTCAGCACAACACTGTAAAGCCAATACCATTATGGATGACATACAATTTTCTATAGAAGCATAATCTCTTTCGGTTCTCAACAAATTGACATCGACCACTTTAGCTACTGAAAGGGGTGATGATTCCTCTACCCAACGCTTCAAGCTCATTTCTCCAGCAAACATGTCATCAGTAGGTTTCTTTCTTGTGAAAGTTTCCATGAGCAAAATACCATAACTATACACATCGCCTCTTGTAGAAACAATTCCTTCCGAACCATACTCTATTTAAAACATAACAACAAATCATGAGAACATAATTATGTATTGTACAATAGTGAATGAAAAAATTTCAAAGATATAAAGTGCTAAAGTCAATATTTTACAAAAAGGCTATAGTTATCCGTGTATGCATGAATAAAATGACAAACATTCTAGTTCTAGTTGTAGGCTAAAAACATCACCTGGTGCCATATACCCAGTAGTAGCGAGAGTCATGGTTTGCATCATAGAATCCCCATCACCTAACAGTTTGGCAATGCCAAAGTCAGCAACATGTGCCACCATATCTTCATCTAATAAGATATTGCTGGGCTTCAAATCACAATGAACAATAGGTGTTGAATAACCATAATGAAGGTATTCTAGAGCTGACGTGACATCGATCATTATATTTAGTCTTTGTAAGATAGTCAAACAGCGGTCTTGAGAATACAACCACGTCTCTAGGTTCCCATTAGGCATGTATTGCAATATAAGAGCTTTGAAGTTCATGTTACTACACGTACTAATGATTTTGACAAGATTTCGATGACGAATATTGCGTAGTACCTCACACTCTGTATCAAAACTCTTGAATGCCCCTTCTGCTACCAAGTTGAAAACTTTTATTGCAACAATTATTCCATCTGAGAGTGTCCCTTGGTATACTGATCCAAAGCTCCCTTTACCAAGTAAGTTGTTTGCATTGAACCCTTCTGTTGCTTCTAAAAGTTCTTGTTGGGAAATTCTTCTCCATGTCGCTAGTGGTAACGAGTTTACCTCCATTGGAAGTCTCGCATTCCTTTTTCGGCCTCTTGTCCATACAAATACAAGGGCAACTACAAGCATTGTTAACCCAATTGTTGGTAATACATACTTTAGTATACATGCTACCACTGTCTTTTTTGGTCGAGAAACACCTTCTTTACACGGGGGAACTTGCAGCCGGGGAGCACCACAAAGTCCGTCATTTGACATAAATGATGTTGCGGAGAAGTGCTCAAATGGCCCTCCTATTGGAATTTTTCCTTGTAGTCTATTGAAAGAGACATTTAGATATTTGAGTTCTAAAAGTGCTTCTAAGGATTTTGGAATCTCTCCGGATAAATTATTACTGGAAAGATCCAAGAATTTCAAGCTTACCAATTCACCAAATGATTCAGGAATTGAGCCTTCTAATCGATTGTCCGCCAAGGAAAGATTAGCTATATCTTTGAAGCCACCAATGGTTTTTGGGATATGACCAGATAATAGATTACTTGATAAATCCAACTTTATTAGAACCTTCATATTTCCAATTTCTAATGGGAGGGAACCACTTAGAGAATTTGATGACAAGTTGACTTCCAAGAGATATGTAACACTCCATAAATTCAAGGGAATTGTAGAAGATAACTTGTTACTAGCTAAATAGAGAAGTCGTAGAGAAGTAAGATTATCCATGCATGTAGGAATGTCTCCATAAAGCTTATTTGCACTTATATCCATTATAAATAAGCTCTTTAAATGACAAAGATAGGATGGGATGGGACCTTCTAGTCTATTGCCATGAAGGAGCAAACCTTGGAGCATGTGCAAGTTTCCCACTGTAATTGGAATAGGTCCATCCAATTCATTGTTCTCTAGGGACAATATCACCAAGTTGCTTAAATTGCCAATATCTTGAGGAATGTTTCCCTTAATATTGCAATTATTAATGTAAAGTCGTTGCAGAGAACTAGAGAGATTTCCAATGGAACTAGGAAGGATGTCATTTAGTGGATTACTTGACAATCCTAACCCTCTTAGATATCTTAAATTTGACAAAGAAGAGAAAAAGTTGAACTCTGGAGTAGAATATTCAATGGTCAAATTATTAATGTCTAGGTAGAGCATTTGGAGGAGCCTTAAATTACCAATTGCTTTAGGAATTATGCCCGAGAATGAGTTGTCTCCCAGATTTAGATCAGTGAGTTGTGAAGCATTGGAGATAGAGCTGGGAATTGTTCCACTTAGTTGATTTCCCCAAAGAATAAGTGCCTGGAGATTTAGTAGGAAGAAGCCTACATTTGATGGAAGATGGCCGGAAAGGTTATTGGATTGCATTTCGATATCTTGTATTGTTGAGATATTAAAGATCTCAAATGGAATTGGACCAGTAAAGTGGTTGAAACTGATCACGCATAACTCAAGGTTTGGTAGATTACCAATTTCACTTGGTATTGCACCTGGCACAATATGAACAACCATGCATTATTATTCAAAACAAAAAAATAATGTGCTTTAAATGAATCCTACATACAAGTGAACAACAATACAGTACAAAACGATAACGATGATGGACGCATTTGTTGTTGTTTAAAGTTGGCTTTAAGAAGGCAATACCCAGTGGGCTTAAATTGGTTAAAGTGGCCATGCATTGCAATTGCTAATATAATCTGTAAGCCCAACATTTATTAGTCATTAGCCCTAATATGTCTTTTTCTTCTCAGTCTTATATATATATATATAGCCTTGAGATATGAATCCACATACACGAATAAAGCAACATGTATTTTGGAGTATTTATTGATGCTATAAAGGGTTTCGCATTAAACGAAAAATTTCTCGAATGTCTTACTGAATGCAATTTTCTGGTAACTAAGGCTTTGTTAGGTAAAAGGGTTTTTGAATTTTGAATAGTAATAGAAAGTGATTGATGTGATATAAATTAGAAAAAATGTTGTAAATTCTTTGTATGGAAAAATGAAAAAGTGAGTTTTTTATTTAAATATTAATAAAAAGTTATTTATGTGATATAAAAAGTGAAAAAAAGTTGTTAAAAAATGATTGATGAAATATAAAAAGTTCGAATGTTTAGATGTTGAATTTCTTAGAGGGGGTTGGAAACCGTTTGCCAACGAACCCTAAATTACCAGCAATGCTTTGTGATTATTACTTTCAATTTTTTTACAACAAACCATGGAGAGAGTTAATTATGTTTGTGTTTTCGGTTCTTTAATTTTCTTTAGTTAAATATATAAATAAATAGATTTGAGATGAAGACATAAGTTGTTGAGTCACTGTTTGTCTTAAACTAGTCATCTTGAATCATACGAAATGCATAACAAAGTATTTATGATGGCATTTGTTATTATAAACAGGTTCGAGAAGGCAATAGTTAATGGGCTTATTTCGGATAAGTGGCTGTGTAGACAATGGATTGAGGAAGCAAAGGCCATGGTAATTGACCCAACAACAACCGATAGAAATTGACCGCTACTACTACAATAAACATTCACACAACTGACACATAACTCCTCATCTCATAGAGGAATGTTAGTCGGAGAATCCAAATTTTTATTGAATTTTCTAAAAAGTGATGTGACTTTTTAAATCTCTATTAAATTTATAATAATTGACTATTAAATTTTGATTCAATAGTGATTTAAAAAGTCACATCACTTTTAAGAGAACTAAAGGAAGACTTGGGTCCTTCTTGTATTACTTCATCTCATAAGACAACACAACAGGACAATAAGTTAATAACAACTGCTCTTAAGATTGGCTGGACACATGGATCTTATCCTCAAAGGAGACACGTGATACAAAGAAAGCACATATCCATATATTTTGTGCTCTGTTGTATTATCTCTTTTTAGGTAACATGCTATGCGATTATTTTGTTGTTTTTGTTGAGAAAAAAGCAACAGATCGAGCATGTTTAGTATTTTGTCAATTTTTTTTTTAATTTTTTTAACTTTTTTTTTAAAAAAAATTTCTGCAGGGTCACTAGAATCATATTTTCACAACACTGCTTGATTTGTTCTTGCAAGTAGCCCCATTTAAGAAGCCTAAACGACATACCCGACCCAATGGTTTCATTTACACCATAG
Organism: Betula pendula; assembly: GCA_900184695.1. NCBI lineage: Eukaryota > Viridiplantae > Streptophyta > Magnoliopsida > Fagales > Betulaceae > Betula > Betula pendula. The sequence goes on along the minus strand of FXXK01002290.1, from coordinate 15,013 downwards.
CAGTAAGAGACATTTAGATTACTATCCTCTAGTTTTTTTTTTTTCCTTCTTTTTTCAAAGTTACCTAAACCTTTTGTTTCCTTGTATGTTGAGGATAAATTATTTTGTACTTTTGAGTTGAAAGGTACCCAATACCAAGCAATAAAAAGGCACATATCCTCTATCAATGATGTCATTCATATAATCAATCAACTAAATCAAATGAATAATTTTAAGTACTCAGCTTCTATTCCAACAACTATCAATGGTGGTTCAGTGGTCTCAAGATAATTCCAAAGTAGTTGGACAAGTATTAGGGTGAGGGTTCAACTCTTGCCAAACATAATTAGTATTAGCTAGATTGGGTCTCACTCATGTATTAATTTTATTATTATTTTTTTTAATAACGATTAATCAAAGAGCTGATGAATACTACCACATCAGAGCAAAGATAGGAGTTGAGTACAAAGCATTACACACAAAGAAGTGATTGTTACATTTGTTATTGTTTGAAGTAGGTTCAAGATGCAATGACCAATAGGCTCAATTCGGCTAAATGGTTGTGGATTGAGGAAGCAAGGGCTATGGCAAGTGCTAATATAATGTGGAGCCTTAATAATTAGGGAAAAATTATATTTAATCCCTAAGTTTTCATCTAATTTGAATTTAGTCCTTAGGTTTTTAATTTTAAGAATAAGATTTTTAAGTTTTATTCAAGTTTTGAAATTTGTTCATTTATCACTTTACCGTCAAAATTTACGATTTTCTATTTGTCACGTGTGTCTCATTTGACACGCTAAGGTCTATATCAACATCGAAGTTAATAGTTCTTCCTTTAATACTACAAATTTAGAAGATTAAGATAATAAAGAAGATGATTATTGTTTTTGAAGTTGGGTCTTTTGTTTTTTGGTTTTTTTTTTGTTTGTTTTTATGGATGAATTGGCGCTTAATAATATAACATTGATATTAAGTATTGATATAAACGCTAGCATGTGAATTGAGACACAAATGATATATGACAAACCATTTATTTTGATGGAAAAGTGATAGAGTGACCTATTTAAAATCTGGGCAAAACTTAGGGACCATACTCTTGAAATTAGAAACCCAATGACTAAATTCAAATCATATAAAAACTTAAGGACTAAATATAATTTTTTCCTAATAATTATTAGCCAATAAGCCCTAATATGGCTTCTTTTCTTTTCTTTTTCTTTTTTTTTCCTTTTGTCTGCTTAATGACTTCTTAATCACAGCATGTCCTACAATATCGATCGTTGAAAGAAAAAGATTTTGCATCAAACAAAATCTGACAAGCAATGGTTTGTTGTCGATACTTTTGGTTTTTCAGCGGAAGCCACACGGGGAATTAATTATATTGAGGAAGAACAAGATGAGTTTTTTTATTTTTAAAGAAAAAAGGACTTTCAGCAACGATTATTACATATCTTAAACAATTTTTAAAGGTAAATTATTTAATTTGGTTCAAAACATTTTGACTTAACATTCTTACTTTCTCATGTTGACCGAAATAGTTAAGAAATCCGATTTCATACCTAATTTATCCTAGCATTATTGCGTTGCTTGGTTAAATAAATACAAGTTAGCGGATTCATGTGCTATTAGAGAAAAAATATCTTTCTTGTTTATCAAAAAATATATATCTAAGAGTTAAAAAAAAAAAGAAATAAAAGAAAGAAATGAAGAAGGCAGGAAATTTATATACATTAATTTTTAACTATTTACTAAGCTAGTGCCGCAACCCCCTCTCATGGTCCAAGTCTCGATTCTCAGACAGTCAAACTTCACCTAAAAAGGGAAAAAAAAAAAAAAATACCATCCTCTCCTCTCATACTTCACCTAATATATTCACTGAAATTATACACCTAATATGTACACTGAAATTATCCGCCTCTTTAAAAATAAAAATGAAATCCTCTTGGTCACAATGCCTCCGTCCTCCCCCTCTCCTATTCATCATTCTCTCTCTCTCTTGTGAGCTCCATTCATTGGATTTCTCATTGTCCTCTCTTTCGCTCACTTCCCCATCCCCTCTTCTTAGACTTTGTTCTCTTACTGTTCGTCTTCTCGCACTATGCCATCCTCTCCTCTCATACTTCATTCGTTAAAGGATAGAGAAAGCACATATCAACAAAACTTTATTTTGTTGTTTAATCTCTTTTCAGGTAATATGCTCTATTATTATTTTGTTGAGAAAAAACAAAATAACATGTTTAGTCTTTTGATGATTCTTATTTATGTAGCGTTATTGAAATCATGCTTTTGCTGTACTGCAAGCAGCCACATTTAAAAAGCCCAATTGACATACCCAACCCAAGGGAATCATTTACACCCTATTAGCAATAGACAATTAGATAACTATCTACTCGAATTTTCTATTTTCCCATACTTCTTTAAATCCTTTTGTTTCCTGGTATGTTGTGGAAAAATTATTTTGTACTTTCAATTGCAAGGTACCCAATATGTGGCAATAAAAATGCACATATCCTTAATCAATGATGTTATCAAAATATAATCAATCAATTAAATGGAAAGAGAGTGCAGTGGCTGGGCATTGACGTCATTGACTTGAATGGAAAGGGAAGACAAATAAATAAATAAAATCAATATTGAAGAGTAAGGAAGAATGTTGAAAGATTTACATATAAATACTTTTTATTCGACATAATATCATAGAAAGTTTTTCATTTTATTTCTCTTTAAGGAAAGAGATTATTAAATAGTTTTGCGATGAATACATAAGCTGTTGAGATCACTATTTGTGTTAAACTAATCAAATACAAATATGATTAGTGTTACCAATTTACAGTTGTCTTTTTTAGACGATGTATAAAATTTTTGCAACAAGGCAATTAATCGGCAATGGGCTTAATTCGGTTACATTGGTCATGACAATTGCTTTTAAATATACAGCGTTACTGGAAACCATATTGAACCCACGTATCTGACTGATCACCGATCAACACTAAGTTAGGAGTAAGGCTCTTCCAACCCAAGGGATAACATTCTAGCAACAATAAATCACAATTTGCTAATATTCTTGGGGGTGTTTCTTGTTTTTTATTTTAAAAAGTATTATGATCTCATATAAAAGTGAAAATTGTTTATATGTTTTAGGAGTGTTTTATGTTTGGCGTGTGTGTTAATGTTTTTTTGTTTTAATAAGAGAAAACAAAAATTTTAACAAATGAAACCTAAATTACTATCTACTAGAATTTTCTATTTTTACCAGAGTGCCTAAATACATCCTTTTGTCTCCTTAAATGTTGTGCATAATTATTTTGTGCTTTCAATTGAAAATTACTCAATCCAAGGCAATAAAAAGGCACATATCCTGAATAAATGATGTCATCCATTAATCAATCAACTAATTAAGTAGGACTAAATTTTGAAAAGCTCCCTTACTAAAACTTTTCGTTAATAATATAAATGAACATTTATCTTTTCGTCTTTTGAAAAGTGCAGTTAATCTTGATGTTTACTGTTTAGTCTTTGAAGGGCATGCATTTAGCAAATTGTTGTGAGAATAGAAAGACTTGTCAAAACTCCCATTAGGCGCGTAGTGTAGCTCCAAAGGGTCTAAAATCAGGACTGGAGCAATTAGTGATAATTTTGACAAGATTGTACGTCATGATCACAAAGTTCACGCATTTCTTAGCTCACTACTTTCAAACTTCTCAGTGATCCTTAAAACCTTGAGTCCTTGACAGCAATGGCCGTCCCATCTAAAATGTGAAGTCATTTTGGCTTTGATACCTAATAATAGTAGAACTCATTTTTTAAAACTGTCTTAAAAGGGAAGAGACATGGTGTCCTTAACTTCTATTTTATTCAAACAGTTTCCAGTGTTGGGCTTGTAATGATCTTCTCAAAGATCATAATATGCTGAAAGTTCAAGTGGTACGATGCTAGGCAAGGGAAGGATCCGGAGGTTCTTGTGAAGAGGCCGGGTGCTCATCATGTTATTTGCTGAAAAGGACTCAAGCTTTTATATCATTTTGAGGTCTTATCCATCTTACTTTTACGTCTTGGACTATGCTTTTTATTCCTCTCTGCCCCACGTACGCCCCACGCTTCCACTACCTCTTGCTCGAGCTTATAGCTTTTTTACTCATCAATTCGCTACCTACTCGAAAAAGTCTCATTTGGCAATAGAGGCCAAGAAAGGATTTTATAATTAAAAAGGTTTAAACATTTTATCATTTGGAATCCGAATCTACAATAAATACTCACTTGAGATGATGAGCTTATTTTGTGCAAGTGAAAAATAACGATTTTTTTCAATGATTTTGCTTTGGGTCCAATTTTAATTGGAATTAGACTCGTTGGGAATGATACATATATCCTAGGACAAAAGGAATGTGTAGACCAACTTAGGTGTTAAGCCTACTATCCGGGATAAATGGGTTCCACAACTTTTCTCTCTTAATCTGTTTGAATTTTATTTTAGAAATCTTAATCCAATGTATTCTTATCTAGCGTGGCAAATTTTTTATTGGATGGCACAAAATACCTGATTTGTTGTAGGCCCCTATAAAAGTTATTCTCATTAAAATAATATGTTAAAAGACAAATAAGAATTAAAATATTTAGAAATAGGATTTTTGTTTTTTTGATAATGATAATGAGACTTATATTAGGAGAAATGTCATTTTATATTCCCACATACATTTCTTATTCATCTTTTTTTTTTAAAAAAAAAATAACAATTGAATCTGCCCACATAAATGAAAAGGTGTATGTAGTTGATTACACAATTATCCGAGAATGAAACCTTAATAAGAATAATTCTTTCAACACAAAACTTAATTATATAGGAGAAATGCCATTTAATAGAGTTCTAAATAGGTTTGCCTTATATATATATATATATATATTCCTAGNAATAATATGTTAAAAGACAAATAAGAATTAAAATATTTAGAAATAGGATTTTTGTTTTTTTGATAATGATAATGAGACTTATATTAGGAGAAATGTCATTTTATATTCCCACATACATTTCTTATTCATCTTTTTTTTTTTTTTTAAAAAAAAATAACAATTGAATCTGCCCACATAAATGAAAAGGTGTATGTAGTTGATTACACAATTAAAACTTAATAAGAGTAATTCTTTCAACACAAAACTTAATTATATAGGAGAAATGCCATTTAATAGAGTTCTAAATAGGTTTGCCTTATATATATATATATATATATTCCTAGAATTGCCTAAATCCTTTTGTTTCCTTATGTACTCTCGAAAATTTAATTATTTTATACTTTCGATTGAAAGGCACCCATAAGAGGAAATAAATAGGCAAAGATGTTGACTCAATGATGTCATCATATAATCGATCAACTAAAGTCTGAGTAAACATACCTCCAAAATTGTTGTTATCAAGGTCTAATTCTGTGAGCATGGTTAAGTTCTCAATTTCTGAAGGTACACTTCCCATAAATCTATTAGTTGTCAACGCTAAAACTTGTAGTTGTTTGCACTTGAACAAAGTGGATGGAATAGTCTCTGTAAAATAGTTACCAATTTAGAAACAAATATTGAATATTTCCTAAGAAACTAAACATTTCTTCAAAGTCTTTGAGGTCAAGGTTGTGAGCATGGCTAAGGTCCCGATTTCTAAAAGTACTATTCCTATGAAATTATTACCATACAATGATAAATAATGATAAATATTTGCAATTATTTGCACTTAAGCAAAGTGAATGGGATAGTAACTATAAAACAATTATGATTTTGAAACAAATGTCGATGTTTCTAAAGCGACTAAAGATTAAAAAAAAAAACACTAAACATACCTCCAAATTAAGTTGTTGTTTTTAAGGTCCAACTCTGTGAGCAAGGCTAAGTTTTTAATATTCGGAGGTACTAGTCCCGTGAATCTATTAGCCCACAACGATAAAATTTGCAGAAGATTTTACTTGAACAAAGTGGATGGGATAGCCCTCGTAAAAACAGTTACCAATTTAGAAACAAATATTAAAATTTGCTAAGTGACTAAAAACTAAAAAAATGTTGAACATACCTCCAAATGTGCTCTTTGTAAAAGGTACAATTTTGTGAACATCATTAAGTTTTCAATTTTTGGAGGTACTATTCCTATGAATCTAAGAGCCAACAACGATAAAGTTTTAATTGTTTGTACTTAAGTGTAGAATGCAGTAAGATGACACACAACAACGAACAAGAGAGGCTGATATATAATTAAAAGTAATGGGATTTTGGGTGGGAAGATGGTAATAAATCTGATCGATTTGATTGTATTCAAATTTTAATCAAATTTGATTAAGTTGATTACCATATTTATTTACCTAAATTCTCATATAAATATGAGTCTTTTGTATTGTAATATTATCAAGTTAATAAAAGAAAATAAACACAAAAATTGACGTGATTCGATCTATTGTAACACCCGAGAAAATATTTAATGGAAATAAGATTATTTAATAATTAACTAATAGTGTAAGTTATTATTTAATAAGGACCAATTTAGTAGTGTTATTATTTTAAGTT
>FXXK01002289.1:3230-23256 GCA_900184695.1 Betula pendula | reverse complement strand
TTGGATAACGTATCATCATCATTTCCTTAGGGCTACTCGTCACCACGGACCCTTTGGATAACATATAATTATCATCTCCTTAGGGCTACCCGTCACCGCGGACCCCTTGGACCTCAAGGCTTTTTAAACTCTTTTATCACATGCTCATAAAAACCATGTAAACATAATTGTCATATTCATTTCTCAATACAAATCTCAATAAGATATCATGAAACTTCATGAAATTAATCATTTCGCCATATGTCATTTCTCAAATACCAATAGCAAATCAAATACTATAAAACTCAACATATCGATATATATATCCGCCATAGTCATAAATCACAATAAATCATCAAAACTCATCATCAATCACTCATCAAATAATCATAAATCTCAAGAAGATAATCAAAAGCACAAATCATATGTTATCATAAAGTATCATCGGTTCATCTTTTAAACCATCATATTATTGCTTCAAAATTTCTTAAAAATATTTATTTTGTTTAGCAAGTACAACATCTGCTAAACACTGAAAACAAAACATAAAACATTTTAAGGTGTGTATCATTCTCAATAAGTATAAATACTTACCTATTTCCGCTTGTGGACTTTTGACTTACAGCCCAATGCTCTAGCAATGCCCGCTGCATATTTACATTGCCAAAGCATTAACAACTTATACACTCATACTCAGAACTCATTATCCATGATACTTGAAAATACAAGTATCAAAGTAGCCATAAGCAACCCATAGCATTTTAGGGTCCCAAATAGTGTATAACTAGCCTACAAGTTAACCCATAGTGAAATACTAGGGTTAACATAACAAAAACCCAAAATACTAAACTATAGAAAATCTAGGGTTTAGGCTCCGTATCTCAAATGTTGAAGAATTTGAAGTTGTCCACCACGAAACTTCAACCCGATGAGTGTAGAGTAAAACCCAACAAGAATTCTAAGGAAACAACCATTCATAAGCCATAAATTCATGAATATAGCTTAAGTATTGAGAAGTTAAGATTTTAAGGATTTTTACCTTGAATCGATCGGTGGAAGTAGGTTTTCAACACTGAGAATCTTGATTCCAATGTTAGAAATGTGTTTGGAGGCTCTCCAAGATCAATACCCAAGGTTTGGGTATAAACCTTATGAGAGAAAAGAGAGAAAATGGCGCGGGAAAGAAAGAAAAATGGAAAAATGAGCTGGAAATCGCGTCCCAGCTATTCATAGTCGAATGAACAGTGTCACCGTCCGGACCATTAAATGAACCGTCCGGACGACGGTGCACATGGTCCGTCTAGACCATGCTGCGGACAAGGTGCGGACGGTCACTACTGACTGAACAGCAGCTGGTAGGGGGTGTACAACCGGTTGTGGTTGCGGTTATTGGGCAATAACCGCAACCGCAACCGGGGTCCCCAGTTATTTGTAATTTTAAAAATCGCAACCCGGACCGGGACCCCGGCTGCGGTTGCTAATAACCGATTTTAGTACCGGTTTTTAAACCAGTTATTAACCGGTAACCGATTTTAATGTTATGGATTACAAAAAAAATATACTATAATTTTAATTACTTCTCATTAAAAATTTATTTTTGAAATAGGAGAATAAAAAAAGTTTGTTCATATTCCAATGTGGGACAACTGAACAAGTTCATATATATATATTTTCGTTTCTTTTCTCTTTTTTTTTTTTTCTTTTCCTCCTCTCTCTTGAGTAGGAGCTTCATGCTCCCTGCAAGCAGGGAGCAGGGTGCTTCAAGCTCCCTGCGAGCAAGGAGCTCCTACTCCCTGCGAGCAAGGAGCTCCTACTCCCTGCTCAAGGAGCTCAAGCTCCCTGCAGGCAGGGAGGTCTTTATTAGAGAGAGGGGGAGAAAAGAAGAAAAAAAAATGAGAGAAAAAAAAAAAGAAAAAGTATGTTAACTTGTCTAAAATTATATAACTACGGTATATAAACTGGTTATCCGGTTAATAACCGATTTTTTTAAAATTAATAACCGCAACCGCAACCGGCCTAACCGGTTATTCGGTTATCCAGTTGCGGTTATTCCCGGTTTTCCAGTTTTTTGGTTTGTCCGGTAATCCGGTTATTTCCAGTTATCCGGTTATAAGCGGTTAATAACTGCCCCGCTTGTACACTCCTAGCAGCTGGGTTCATCTGTGACCGCTGCAGACGGGGCTGCAGACGATCCATACCGAGCGACAACCGTTTGGACAACAACACTACCGTCCGGACGCCTAAGCTGAATTTTCACTCTTAAGTCATTTTCAAAGTGTTTAATTACATTTTTACCCTTGACTTTTATGATGATTTTTAATCCTTAATTAAAATTCTTGGGCGTTATAAAAATCCTCCTCATTTAGTGCCGAAGTTAAATGACGGATTAGAAAGATATTACCAAAATGATTACTTAGCTAATTTTCGAAGGGGGATTGATTGATTCCGGTAGAATCTTATAGCTAAGTGATCACTGATTGATTCCTGNAGAATGGATTACTCCTCATGAATATAACCTAGTCTAAAATACATTTTAGTCTCGGTTATGGAGGGTATACATACACAGATTATCACAACCAAAGAAACGGATTCTCATTGATTATCTCTCCAAACTACAAGGAATTCAGAAGTACAGAAACTACAAGGAATTCAGATTAGAATTACAGAAAATGCATAAGATTAAATATTGAGTCCAGGATCAACAGTTGCTCGGTTCAATCCAAAAGGTTGGAGATGTTGATGGTGCGACCCTTGGGGGAAAAAGGCTGGAGATGTTGATGCTGCGAACCCTTGGGGGCTTGCAACATTCACTAGTTCGACTACCATTTAGAATTTTTCAAAAACATTCAAGGGAAGATACACTGCGAATTCCAAGCCTACGATGAGCTCCTTTCTGCAACACACTCCAGGTTAAAATAAATTTTTCATCTCCCTCAACAGAACAAACCAAAAAAGAAGAGCCATTGTCATGATGCTCGCCGGATATGGGGTCAAATCTCTTTGAGAGAGGAGAATTAGGGGAATCATTAAGGAAGGGAGACATAGTGAGGGGAATAAAGAATGATGAAGCTATAGGGAGTATTTAAAGAGAAAATCCCCTTGGGAGATTAAAGGTCGCCATTAATGCGCTGCTTTTGAAAAATCAAAGGTCGCCATTAAAGCGCCGCCCTTGAAAGACTAGGGATAAAATTAAATGTTGTTCTCGGAAACCCAAGAATCAGCATTTAATCACTGCCCTCATAAATCCAAGAGTCAGAATTAAAACGCCGCCCTTGGAAATCCAAGAGCTAGCTTTTAAGATCATTAATGATGGTAGCACACTTTGAAAAGGAATCTAACAGTCAGTGCTTTCGAGGCTGACTGTTCCCGAAGGAAAAATGTCACTTAGGGCCAAAGCTAAGTGGTCAGAAAAAGACTCAAGAGATTATGTGACAACTTCCCACACTATGACTATATGGTACCAGACTTCGGTCTTGGTTGTGGAAAATGATGTGCAAGTACAAAAGAAAAGGTGAACACTTTTTTCATTGATTAAAGTCCACAATTGTAATGCCCCAAAGATTTATCAAGTTTTAAGGGTTATTTTTTAGCTTCAGGATGCCATGAAACGTTTGAAGGACTCTATGGAACGTTCGGTATGCTCATGGAATGTTCGATGTTGAGGATCAAACGTTCAATTCATGTCACGATGCACAGATTACGTGAAAACTTTCAATCAATGTGCATGTCAGACAATATCAAATGTTCGATGTCATACATCAAATGTTCGATACGTCCAAAAATCCATTAGTTCATTGATGACGTCCCTGCTCTATAAATACCAACCCTAACCTCCCTCTGCACTGTTCACACTCGATTTGGATTCACCACAGACTTATGTGTGTGTGAGGGAGAGTGTTGGGAGGAGAAGGGAGGTGGTTTGGCTTGAAGAGGTATCCATCATTCCTTGATTCGTTTCTTTGTTGTTTGTACTTGTTGTTTTGTTGTCTAGTAGTTGTTATGTCTTAGTTTCTATGTTGTGTAGTTTAAGATTAATCATTATGGAATATTAGTTGATTTATGTAAGTTTTGATGCTTTGAGGTGGTTTAGAGGTTTAGTACCACAAATCCTGTGTTCCTGTAGTTTGAGACTCTTTATTTTCTCTGATTAGATGTTTAAAAGACCTTAGGAGGAGTTAGAAACCAAAGGGACCGAGATGTAGTCCAGAATGAGTTTCTGGACTTTATCAAACGTTCAATGTTCTTCGTCAAACGTTTGGCGTTCTTTATCAGACGTTCGATATTCTTCATCGAACGTTTGATGTTCCACATCAAACGTTCGATGTGTGGGTATGGAATGTTCGACCCTATTGGTCAAACGTTTGATGCTCGGATAGAATGACCTTTTGGGCTATTAGAAGCCTAAGGCTTGTTTAGTGTAAGATATAAAACTAATGGAAAGGTTATTTCTCAGATTTGGAAGTTGGAGACTCGATGGAAGAGTATATAAGGAACCCATACAACTCAAGTGAGTAAAAACTCACATGGATACATGTTATTGTTATACTTTTATGCATATCATGATTATTTTGATGTACAAAACATGCATGTTTACAACTCTCATGAAATGCCAATTTATTTTCAACTGTGAACTCCATTTTGTGAAAATAGTTGTAATTAACAAAGATAATAAAATGATGAGTTGAGAAAAGCATGCAGATAAAAGATACAAAGATTAATGTATATCATATGACATGGTTGTACCATCTCGCAACAGAATAATAACCATGGGCTTACCATTACTATGGGTTGATTCTATGATCAAAAGAGTTTATGTTATTGAGAGGGCCTTGGATTCAATGGTTTAGTTTGTAACAGTGCACCATTCATTGAGTGGGTCACCAATTACGGCTTAACTAGTTAATGTGGGCCACCTGAGGTTGAACTCGGTTGGACTGCTAGTGTAAGACGGTAGTTGTGCAATGACCGAGGCACTAGGAGTTGTACCAGATGTCCTTTCAGACGCGCTAACCTTATTGAGCAGGGGTAATGTCTCAAATAGACCATATTGTTAACATATCACATGTTCCTGATTATATCATGTACTATAAATATATTGCATCATGACATGTTATAAACTAAGAATGACAATGCTTGTGTTTATGAACTGAGTTCACAAATGATAATGTGTATAACGTTTATTATTACTCATTAAGTTGTGGACTTATTCTTGTATCTTTTCCATCTATACTCATATGTGAATTTTTAGATGACATCGAGAATGGTTGTGTATAGGATGGATGAGGTGAGGTTGGAGGATGTCCTCCGGGTGATCTTTGATCACCTGGAACCAGTTTGGCTCGCTCGTATTTGGTTCGATGGTGGAGATCAATACAGCGATATGATCGATATGATTTACGAGATGTATCTCGGGCTGGAGCCTAACTAGTTTTGTTCATTTTGGGTGATATGTTAGTACTTTAAGATGTAATCCTTATGTTATTTCGATGACTGGTCTTATAACCTTATTTTGGAGACATCAGACTTATGATTATCTATGATTATGATTATGTTTTGTTGTGTTATTCTGGTATTATTTTATTGTAGGTGTTAGTTGTTATCTCTATCTTTTATAAAGTGATAAGTTTTCCGCTGTAGGCTCTCATTTCTTTATAATTAGAGTGTATGATCCATGAGTTTTAACCTTGGAGGGGTTAAGGCTGGGAGGCATACTGTTGAGTCATTTAAAAGTTAAACGATTTTGCGGGGGCGTTACAACGATACACAAAATATCGAAACTACATTGATAGAAATCCCTATGATCTAAGAGCTCTAGAATCCTCAGCAGCATTGCCATCTGAAGTAGTCCAGGAATCATTTGTAGGCCCTAAAGGTAGTTCGGAATCCTGGAATAACCCATAGATCCTCCTGTCCATTTGGAAGCATCGAGAAACAATTCTACTCCCAAATCATGAATCTCGTTGCCAGCTTGTTCAGGAGTAGGCAAGAAGTTGTCCAAGACAGTTTCAAAGTCGATATGGAAAACACTGGGGTTCTTGGCCAAAGTCCTGCACCTTTCGAACCCCCAATGGAAGCCATAGGCCCAACTTTGATCCCTGAACCAAGCCAACAAGGAGAGTTGCTTTAAGAACCGCGCGGCCTTGGCCTTATAGTGGTGATATTTCTTCCGAAGCTTCCTATACTTGCTCTTAGTTCCCTCCAACAACTCGGCAGTGGGCTTCTGGTTCTCTTCGGCCTCTTCCTTTTCGATTACAGTTGTCAAGAGATGGGTTTCAACGGAATTAAGCTTTTTCTTGGTCTCAGTGAGGTGGATCTCTATCTCGGCTAGCTTGGTCTCAGTCTCAGATAACTAGGTCTGGAAGTTAGTGGATTCCCGAGCCTTTTCCACTAAGCGAGAAGCCAAGCGTTCATATTCTGCAGCCTTAGTCTCCGCCAATGTTTGCATCTGCCGACTCTCCAAAAGTTCAGCCTCTCTCATGGCTAGAAGAGCTTGAAGTCTTCCTACTTCGGGCTCATAGGCTTTCAACCAAGTTACTTCGTAATCTAAACTCCTCAACTTGGTTCGCACCTGCACCAATTCTTGAGGGTAACTATTTAGATGGTCTAAATGTTCCTGGTGCAAGGCTGCTAACTTGACGGCAGACTAAGATGTGAATAGAAGAAAAAGGGAAAATTATAAGAAAAATAAGAGTAAGAGATGAGGCAAGAAAGGAAAAGAGTTATATCATGATCTGATGATGGACTAAAATGTCGGCAAAGTGATCGGAAGTAGTCTGGCCTGCGCCACCCTGGAGGTAATTTTCAGGGATCAATGCTTGGAATGCCTCCAAGGGACATCCTAGTAAACCATCCTTTAAAGATTGTAATGGAAATTTCCTCCCATAAGTCCAAGGCCTTGGGGAAGTCATGGGTTGCGGATGAGAAGGTCCATACCTAAATGATGAGCCCGGATTAGGAGGAGGAATCTCCATCGGTTGAGAAGACCCAACAGGTAAGGAAGAAGTTGGAACCATTCTCGTTTCCTTCCCCGTTGTAATCGGAAGAACTCTCGAGGTAGTTCCGTCAAAAGCGACTACTGACTTTGAAGAGGCCACCTCGGAGCCTTGATCTTGAGAAGGCCCTGTAAATTTGAGATCAGTCTCATCCCTCCCAGGTTCCTCTCGACCAACTCCTTCGAACTCAGAACTATTCAAAACATCATGAATTTCCACATCTTCTTGAGGCACAAAATCATCAGCTAAAGTAGGCTAGAACGGACTAGGAATATGAACTTCACATTGATTATAACAAGCCCCGGAATCCCCGAGAAGATCGGAGATGTGGCGACTCATATCTTCATAGCTAGGTCTTTTTGGGGTCTTGTAAGCTATGCACTTCCCACGATCAGAAGTTTGCTCTTCTTCCATGCAACGGTTTTAAATCGAGGACAGCTACCTCTCAAGTCCTCACTACCTGCTCGGATAGCGTCGCCCAATAATCTCTCGTTTGGAACCCAAGGCTTCTCCAACTTTTCCGAATTGTTGTGTTCGAAATCCGAATGTCTTTCAGAAGCTCCTATCTCTTGGATAGGTGTTGCAGTGCCGCCACCACGACTTGATTCGGGTAAAGAAGTTCTCATCGATTCTAGAGTTGGTTCCCTCAAAGGTTTAGGCATAACCTCTGGCACAGCCTTGGGAATGGTCTTTCTCGAAACCTTGGTTGTTCCTTTCTTAGTTTTATTTGTGGGAGTGCGATTTGATTTAGATGTAACATTTGAAGGCTTTCCAACAGCCTTCACGGTCGGAATCTTCTTCTTTTGTGAAACTCGTTTAGCCAAGTTTTTTGAAGGAAGAGTCCTATCCTGGGCTTTCTTGATCTTTCCTCTCCTATCCAGAATGGATTTATTCTCTAGGATCTAATAACCCAAGTATTCCTTCATGCTAGCATCGGTGACAATGGCATCGAAATCTATCTTGTTCACATTAACGTAATCCTAGGAAAAGCAAAGTATCGTGGCAACCCTCTCGGATTCTTCCTTGGTTAGCTTGGGAAGCTCCATTCCTAAACAACATGGAGAGATCGGTTTGGCATGAGGAGGAGATCGGGAGTACAGTCAAAGAAATGGAAAAGGCTTATAAACAAAACTTACCTTCCTCACTAGGAGCGCTCCATTGTCTAAGAACACTTTGCTCTACGGTTAAGGTCTCGGTAGGTGAGCATTCCCAACCTCCCGAGACGTAGAAATATTCATTCTTCCATGCTTTGTTGCTGGAATAACTGGGATGCAAGGTAATGAAAAGAGGATTGTTACGAGTTTGAAAAGCAAGTGTCCTATCCTTGTATGTCTACACACGGTATATGGTAAAGAACTCGCGGATAGACATCCGGTGGCCTTCAAGAACTGTTGGCCACAATAGGTACGAGGCGAAAAAGTATCTCCACCCGTTGGGTCTGATCTGGCTCGAAGCCACATGAAGATACCTCAATAGTTCCCGAGCTATAGCTAGGAACGGGAGACGAAGACCCCCTAAGAACATCCTTTTAAAAAGGCAAATCTCGCCACCTTCGAAGGTTCCGTGATTTGGATCTTTGAAGTGAAGCTAAACAGAGGAAGGGATATCAAAGTTATGACGAATTCTAGCCTTGTCTTTGAAGGTGAACTTGGCCTTACATAGCTCTTCCAGAGGAATATAAGATATGGGAGCCTGTGTAGCCTCTTCGATCTGATGCACTTTATCGTCATCAGCGTGAGTGGGAGGACTGTAACCCCTGGAAAAAGAACCATTGGAATGAGAGGTAAACATTTTTGAAGAAGTTTTGGATCGTACTCAAAAGAAATGAGGAAGAATAGAACAGAGTTCGAGATTTTGAAAATGGAGGGAGTGATGAAGGGGAAAGAGGTGCATTAGGAGTATTTGAAGAAAAATTCTTCTCGGGAACTCCTAAGAACACCATTAATGAGGATGATGGATAACGGCATAATAATGATGTGTGCGAAGTTAGATCAGCACGCCCTTTTGGTATCTCCTCAAAAAGGCATGCATAGATAGACCACGAAAAGGGGACACGCGTCCTGGGTTACGTCATAAGTTAGAAGATCTCGGGAATCGCAATAGGAAAACTCAAGCCAGACCGACATGTGGACCGCAAGTAACAGTCATGATTTTAAAAAGCAATTATTTACGATGAGGCGTGACCAAGGAAATCATAGGACTCCAACGCGTGGTAGAAGGCAATGGGATTGAATCCCGTGATGGTTATAAGGGAAAAGCTGCTTTGGCATATTGGTCTCTCCGAGACGAAAAGATGAAAGAACTTAATTCCCACAATCGAGCGACATCTCGGGTAGGGGAATTGGGGGGTAACTGTTAGGAAATAATCTCCAACTTGATCGGCCCATTCCACAGCACGTATGGGCTGGCCCAGTTTGCATTAGGCCATGAAGATTTGTTGATGACCCAAGGCCCACCAGAGTGTAATAATCTAAAATGGTTATCAGCCGAGTGCCAGTGTATAGCCCTTACCGGTTAGGTATGCAGTACCTTATCCCGAATTAATAGGAAGGATAAGGTAAGGTAAAGTCTACTCCGAAGAGGAATACTATTACGATTAATATTCGGTCTGGATATTTCGGGATAGAATCTTATCTCATCCATTTAGTGATGAGAGTTCTATTCAGATTCTTAATAGGAGTTCTACTCGGATTCTAACAAGAAGATGCCTAAGCTGAAGAGAACACCATGCCTATAAATAGATCTGCACGATCAGGTAACGAATTAACTCTAATCTCAGTGCTTTTACACACTTGCGCAATATATTCAGATACTGACTTAGGCATCGGAGTAGGATCAGCTGGTACCCCCAGCAAGCTCCTTTGCTTACATATTCAATCTTGTAGCGTTTCTTTGAAGTACACATCATCGTCCCGAAAACTGTTCTAACAAGTAACATCTTGGAATCATCAATCAAATTGCCATACCAACTCCAAGATTGTTCTTCCTTCCAAAATGCGTGTACAGAGCATCACTCTCTAATATAATATTTTGTATTCCTAGATCTCTGCCAAATTTCACTGTCTTCTAAGCCACAAAAGCCTACACTACAATAGAGTCAGTTATGTGTGGGATAGATGAGCACATTGTTGCCATAACCTTCCTCTCATGATCTCTAACAATTACGCTCACACCCATCTTCTTCGAGTTTTTTTTTTTTTTTTTTGTCAATCAACGCATCCCAATCAATTTTGAACACACTACAGGAGGGAACCATCCATTTTTGTGCAAAAGTTTTTGGGCAACGCACCACACTGTTATTCATCTTTTATTCCGCTGCATAAAATTCCTCCATTGCTTCCGTCACGCTACAAACAACTTATGCGGAATGGGAGAAATCTCAACCAAACACTACTGAATTTCTGCGAAGCTAATTTTTCCATTAATTTTTTTTTTTTGCATAAATTTTCTTTGGTTGGCAGCAAGTTATTGTAAGCCTTCCAAAGAAAAACTTTTACCACCCATGGGACACTTAGATTCCACAACCTCTTCCACACATAACTATACATAAAAGCACTTGAGCTTTCACTTATGGCCTGCGTAAAAATATTTTTTTTTAGGTGGTATGCACTTTTCACATAAATGTTTTCCTTTGATGTGCCACTCCAAATTAATTGAACATTTTTTCTGTTAGGACTGATTGCCATACTGCATATCATTGCCTCCTCTTTTTCATTAAAAATCTTATTTACCAAAGACGTATTCCACCATCTGGTATTTCTGACGGGCAACTGCACCACCAAAGTTTTCGGATTTTAGAGTCATTTATCCTCCAAATTTTAATACTAGAGCCATCCCTCACATGCCACACTAGCCCCTGCCTTGAGGAGATCCTTAATATTCAAGTACTTCTCCACGCATAGGATGACCTATGTACCATTTGTGCTTCTAGGAAATTCCCGCTCGGGCAATATATCTCTTTTAAAATGGGTCGTGGCCCCTGCAATTTGTTTAAAGAAATTTGACTTGTATGGAAAAATTTCGACGGATTGTTAGATGGCCCTAACATGTTGTTTTTTGTTTTTTTGTTTTATGTTTTTTTTTTTGGTTTTGCCTTTTGTTTTCTATTTAAGTGAGGCTAGCGTCATTCTTTCCGTGCAAAATAACCTCACAAATAAATATATTTTTTTTAAAAAAAAAAAAATGTTAGCCACATAGATGTAAGTAGGATTGCATTTTTAAAAAAAATGAAAAAGTATGGCATGGCGCAAGCAATTTGAGAAAACTAAGGACACACAGCATAGGTAGGGTAACTAGGGTTGCAAACTTGTAGTAACGCAGTTGTTTCTTCTTTCTTCAAAGCAGCTGACTGTGGACTCCAGACACATTCTAAGTCTCTAACATTCAAAAGCAGAGTAAAGGTATGACACTCCTCCTACATTGGGTTGCGTTGCGTTGTTGTTTAATGGCTTTCTCTATGAGTGAGACTATGAGTCTATGACTGATACATTGCAAAGGGTAGGCTACTAGGCTTCCACAAAATTCCATTGGCTTTAATCTCTCTCCTCCACACGAATTTAAAAACGAACAAAGTCAAACATTCTAAAATAAATAAATAAATAAACATGTAAGTAACAATTGACAATTTGACAAAGACACATTATATAACTCTAGATAAGCATCTTTAATTCATGCTACACATCACACACACACATATATATATATATATATCAAATACTACAATAAAGACACTGAGACACACGTACACAACAAGCTCAGAAAAAAAGATACATATACAAAGACAAATTTTATTATATTATTTATACTTATACTATAAACTAATAAACATAAGCAAAGAAAAAACAAGCATAAATAGGGATGGTTCATTTTATACATATTTTTTGTTTCTGAATTCTAATGGTCGTTCTTGCATAGGCCGCCCTTTAGTTCATATTCTTCTTGAGACTTTAACGAAACTTCACACAGAGGTAGTGTAACATCCCACCTTTACGTAATGAAAGACGAAAGTGAAAATCTCCAATTAACACTAAGCACTACTATCGCAACCTCAATATCATTAGAGATCATAAATCTTGCAGCGGAATATATATATATATATATATATATATATATATTCTTTAAATATATAACCCATATAAAGCACATCAAAGCTGAATCTAAGACTTCTATATTAAACAAATTCTCACATTATACTATACATGATAAAATATCAACACTAATCAAAAGTGCCACAGATGGCACCCCATCAACAACTATACATCAAAAGTACCTCACACACATTTAGCTATAGAAACATCTTCAAAAGACTGCTATCCACAGAATATCTCACAACAAAACTGAGTGACAGAATTGCCTCATTCATAATACTCAAGACATGCATATGGATCATCTTCACTTTCTTCTTCATCTGCATTAACATCCACGCAATTGTGACCCCACAATTACATAGGTGGATTAATGAGTTCACGAACTCAGCAAGTATAAGAATTGCTAATCTTTTCAATATGAGCCGTCTTTTTTTCTGAAAATTCTCTAACATGGTGATTATATTAACAACTACATTAAGTTTTATCAAAAAAAAAATCATTTTATGTAATCTATAGCTGATAAGATAAGCACTGTAGAATTTGTTTGATAATACATAATAAAATCTACTTATTTTCTTCTTGACAAGTCTATATATGTATAGCTTTATACTTATATCTATATACAGGTTACTTGTATCTCATAACCTGCGTATGTATATAACTATAAAGAAATGAAATAGTTCAATAATCACAGTATTCATTATATTCAATGCAATTATCTCTCATTTCCTCTATAAGTCTCTGGCCCCTTCGGCTTTCTAAGGGACTTTAATCCTTCGTTCACCTTTTTCAGGACGCACTTTGGCTCCTTGATTAACATCTTTTCATGAAGTCTTTTCGATTTCTTATTTAACTTGGAAATCTCTTTTAACTTCCACAGTTAACATAAGAATACCTTCTAGCTTCACTCTCAACTTTAGGAAGACTCTGGCTTCTTATTTAACCTGGAACTCTCACTTGGCTTCCACAGTTAACATAAGAACATCTTCTAGCTTCATATTTAACTTGACAAAACCTCTGGTTTCTTATTTAACCTGGAACTCTTTCTTAGATTCCACATTTAACATAGGACGACATTTTGGTTTTCCAAGTTCTAATATATCTTATTCTCATTGGTCAATAGTATGCAATAACATGTCATCCTTAAAACCATACTTTTGATTTCATAATCATCTCCTTTCATTTCATAACTTATTTCAAAACATGTAAAAATAATCAGAAACATATAATCTTGTTATTCATAAAATACTCAAGCTCATAAACTATAATAATCATCAAAACATAGTATTTTTGCTTAGTAAGTAAAATATTTACTTTTCGTAATCTGCTTAGAAACTCTTCTTATCGTTTATAAACTCACTGCAATTAATTGCGCCCATGCGCGATGGTATATTAATCTAAAACTATTTTTAAAAACTAATATCTAAACCATTAATTATTTTCCTTATACTCTGTCCAAAAATAGACAGCATAATGACATATACTTAAAATATTATAATGTCACTTGGGCATTATAACGACATGTTTACAATATCATAATACAACTTGAGCATTATAACATCATATCTAAAATGTTATAATACAATTTAGACATTATAACGGCATATGTAAAATATCATAATACCACTTGGGCATTATAACAACATGTTTACAATATCATAATTCAACTTAGGCATTAGAACAGCATATCTAAAATGTCATAATACAACTTGGGCATTATAATGGCATATGTAAAATATTATAATACCACTTGGGCATTATAACAGCATGTTTACAATGTCATAATACAACTTGAGCATATAACAGCATATTCAAAATGTCATAATACAATTTGGGCATTATAACGGCATATATAAAATATTATAATACCACTTGAGCATTATAATAGCATGTTTACAATGTCATAACACAACTTAGGCATTAAAACAGCATATTTAAAATGTCATAATACAACTTGGGCATTATAACGGCATATGTAAAAATATTATAATACCACTTGGGCATTATAACAGCATGTTTACAATGTCATAATACAACTTGGCATTATAACAGGATATCCAAAATGTCATAATACAACTTGACATTATAACGGCATATATAAAATATTATATTATAATAGCATGTTTACAATGTCATAATACAATGTCATAATACAACTTGGGTATTATAACAGCATATCTAAAATTCCTAACATTACTTAGACATTACAACGGCGCTATTATAAAATACATAATATTATTTAGGCAGCACAATGACACATTCGTAATATTTAAAAAGGATGATTGAATATAATATTCTTCCTTGAAATATTCATTCATACTTTCCTAAATAATTTAGACTTTATAACGACATAAATTAAATTTTAATAACTAGAATTGACATAACACTCTCACTTAAGCTCCAAAGCTTGAAGATTTAAGACTATATTATTTTTCTTTTCTCACTGTAACTTAGTACGAGAGAGAGATACTGATCAGAGAATTTTTTGAATGGAAAATACTGCTATGATCCTACCGACGAAAGAATGTAATCCCTTATCTCCCTTCTAGTATTCCTAATGCAAAAAGTAAACGTCTTCTGCATAGTTAGCTTTTTTCCCGACGTTTTTTTTTGTATAACCGTTCTGAATTCTCAAGTGATTGGACCAACTTGTATGATCAGGTCACTTATAACTTCTAGTATTTTGCTCGCGTACCTTAGCATTGGTGATAGGTTAGTAGTTTAGTATATTTCACAATAGGATCATTAGGAAGCAAAATAAATAATAATTAGGTAATAGACGTGGGGCATTATGGTATTTAGTCCTCATCGCAGGAACCGACCTCTTTAACTCAGTCACACATTTTGGGTATCAGCTTCAAGTTAGTAGATTGAAAATCAGTGATGAGTTATCACAGTAGCGTATTCTGGTATTAACTGGCGACATGCCGAGTGATAGTACTGTTCAAAATCTTAGTTCCAGAGGCTTACCGTTTGAATGGTAGTTTTCGTTGGTAGTTAAAAATAGACAGCACTGTAGCCGACAGAGATATATGGATGTGAGTGCACAGGTATGGGGCATAATTCAGTTGGCCAGTTCAACTTTTTTACACAAGCAGGGCTGAGAAAGCTAGGTTGGTTATATTAAAGCTAAGAAGAGACAGATTTGAGATTCGAATGTAATTGGGTGAAATTACTGAAGCCTTTTGCACTCAGTTGGTAGGGTACCGAAAGATCGATATGGTACTTGAACTATAGAAACTCTAAGCTTGAGACTTCAATCACGGGTATCAAGAGCTGAAGATTGAGGATATCTAAGTTACTTCTCTATTGTTCATTTTGATCGGTTTCCTTAAGTTTTATACCTGCTTAGGTACACGGATGTCTTGATATTTTGAGATAAATTACATGATTGTTTCTAAGTTTTCTACGGCGCAGCAGTCAACTCCTCATTGTCTTAGCTGAGTCGTCTCATGGCAACTCTTTAATACTGTTCTAGGCACTCATAGATCGACTGTAAATGCTTATGATATGACTGAAGATTCCCCAGGTGATTCCTAAGCGCCATTGGAGTTATGACGATATGCTTGGTGATTTAAGACTATTCTCAAGTCGCATGCCATATATTTTTGCTATAGCGTGTACACACTCATTTCCGGGAAAGAGACGGTGCGAAAAAAGAATAGCTGCGACCACGACCAACATCTATTCTACTTAGTTGTTGATTTGCTAGCCGGACCGTTGTTTACAGGCTTTAATGGAGAAATCAAACTGTTGCTTCTCATCGCTACATTCCTACGTCAAGAGATTTGCAATTAACAGGTAAGGAGGAAATGGTGCATAACAAGCTGGTTTTGTTCTCAATTCTTCTAAATCGAGGTCCTCCTCCACAAAGCCCCATGAGCGCAGTTATACCTCTGTGCGCTAGTTCTGCATCATAATTTTCATAAGTGAGGGCATAGTTACCTTGGGGGAGCGATAGGATGCCTTTTCTTTCTCAAGCAAAATCCTTTATGTTCATGGACTGAATGGATGATACGGGGATCGTGGGGTCTACTGGTCCAAATCGTCCTCTAATGTTTAGGACTTGTAGTGATTCTATCACGTCATATATTGCATGTATGAAGACAGTTATTGTATTAGTGGACCCATTCTGACTCTAGGTGCAAATGGAACCTTCATCGACTTATTTGAAATTTAGGTTGGACCAGATTAGTAGTGATATTGCTTTTTTTATCCTCGCCCAACATTGAACACATCTCCGTTGGTTTTTTGGGTGATGGGAGTTCTACGATCTTGGTTTCACGAACAATATACCGATTGAAATATTTTGTTGCATGTTCTGGGGCTTTCCTAAATAAAATATTTGGATTGTTAATACTGCTTATCTGGTTTAGTCAGTGTTAACTTTTTTGTATTTACTACTAAACTTTTTTAACTATTTGCGTGGTGTGAGGATGGAAACATATTTTCATAGATATTGTATGTCTGTGAGGTTTTTCACTTAATGGTTGCGAATGAATTGTGTCTGGGATCTTTCAGTTTATATGCGGTTTACAATGTTTAGTTTACTTACCAGGTAAGAGGTGTTTGGCCTGTGTATGGAATAATTAAGGGCAAATAGCACTTTGTGAGGTTTATATTTTGTCATTGTAAATGTAGATTATTTTATGATATTTGGTTGTATGACGATGCCTATTTTGTTTCCGACCCAATATGGATGTGTGGTGCTTGTCTGGTGCAGCTATTTGAAAGTTTGTGACATACTGATGGTCTTCTGTGGATATATGTTTGGGTTTGGTGTCATTTTGAATTCATGTTATGGATTTCCTACTTTATGTATTTTTCCGTATTCTTTGTTTTTTGATTTTTTTGGTTAAAGTAAACTATATTTATGAGGTATTATTAGCACTTACAATTCCATTCGATTTTCTCACAGTTTTCTCGGAGAATTCTGAGGTTGTGCTGGATCTTTGAACATAGCTTCTGTTGCTCCTTACTAGAAGTGTGGGTAGGAGGTACATTGGTTTCACGTTAGAATCTATATGGGCTGAGATAGAGACCTCGATCATGTAAGATTCTTCGAATATTGGAGCGAAAGCTTCTAGATTTTTAATATCTCTAATGTGGTATATAGGTGGGTGACATTTCAGTTCTAATTCCCTCACTGCTGTCAACGCCAGTTAGGTAGGAATATGGGTGATGAGTTCCTATAACTATTATGTAACTTATCATAATGATTCCGTAATTCATGTTTATTTAGAGTTGTAATCGTTATAGCATCATCTTTCTAAAACCCCGTCTTAGTGTTTCTGTGTGCCAAAGTTTTTTGTTGCTATGGATTTCGTTTGTTTTAGGTTTGTTTAGAAGTTTCTTATAGCTTTCTTTCTCATGTTTCTTCTTTGACTCTTTATATTTTCATATTTACTAATAGCATCCTGTGTATTTCTATAATGATGGTCGAGTACGAAGATATTGATAATTGTGGTATACAGTTATAACATTTAACATAGAAATATGGCTTGGTCCGAGGTGGGTATCATTCGTGGTATTGCTCCATTCCGATTATTACTATTCTACCACAATGATTTTTATTAATCGTTTTTCTAATAAATCCTTTGAAAAAGGGGGTGTAACTGGGGCAGCAATCCAGGAGGATGTGGTAATGACTAGTGTGACTGCTTCATTCAATGAAATCATCATGGTTTTGAGATTCTCTTATCACAGCATTGGTTTTTAATGATCTCTGTACATTAGTATTCGTTATATTAGGAATATAATACTCTCTTGTGCTTATAAATTCAAAATATACTCTAATAGATATATATATAATCAATATTATAGTATATCTTTGTAGTTTATTATTGTATTTCGGTTACTTATAATTTACAAAAATTATTGTCTTTGGTAAGTTTATCATAGGACTTTTTCATTTAGTATCTTATATATTTTTGTCAATATTGTTTGATACACAATTTTTCGTCAGGTTCACCTTTCCAAATGTTTATTCTCTGAATTTCTCTTCCCAGTGCTATGATGGATACGAACAGTTATCAATCTGGATATAAAATATCAAATTTTGATGAGGGGTTGCTCTCGGGCCAACTTGAACTCGTGGTATAAAATTGAATGGTGCGTGGAACTGATTCTGGAATCCCTCGACTCCGATCTGTCTGACTATAAAACTAGAAAATTGTCCTTTATTAGAGATTGTTACGGAAGGGGAAGCAAAATTATTGGCGCATCCTCTACTCTTATTGTTTTATTAATATATTCTTCTTTTCCTAAGATATATTTTTTTGTTATGGCCGGGTCCACCTTATGCAGAACTATGAGATCTTCAATTCCATATCCACATCATTTAGCACTAGCTCTATATGTAAATAGGACATCACTACCTGTATGATATATTTCTGTACAGAAATATAACAAACGCATCTTGCGTGTGGTATAGATTTATATCGTCTTAACATAGCATTTGGTGTAAAATTTTTGGTAACTCCTGTCATAGATAGAAGGTGACTAATATATGGTCTATAACATTTCATTCTATGAGCTGTTGCAGAAGAACTCACACATATTTCATTCTTCGCTCGATGTGTGCAGTGGGTATCACATTCTTCTTTTCATAAATCCTGTTTAATAGATTTGTAATTTTATGGTGCATTACAGGGATAGTAGAGGGCCAGTTATAAAGGAGGTTTTCTTGATGTTAGTTCAATACATTATACTTCATTTTTTATAGTCTTTATGACTTATTATGAATGTAGTCTTGTCTATTCTACACTTCGGTTGTACCTAGTTAGTGTGTATGATAAAAAATGTTATTATTGGTTTAAATAAGCACATAGAGCGAGAAGAGCTTAGTTAATGTTTAACGCATTTTTTATTTGATTTTATGTAGGTTTATATCTTGGGAATTTACGAATTGCATATATTATATGGTAGCAGACGCTGATTAATGGATTTGGATAGTTGAGTTAATGTATTTGATGTTTATATTTGGAATCAGGAATATTAGGTGTATTTGATAATCAGATGTGGATATTATATGAGGACTATCTCAGTCATTGTTGTGAATGATGTATTTTAGGTGTGCTATATTTTGTTTTTTTAGGTATTAACATTTTAGATCCTATTTATGTTGGTGAGTATTGTTATCTATATCAGGCAGAAAACCAACTTGGGCGTAGAGGTAATTCCATCCCGGTGTATGTGGTTGTAGGCGTTGACAGACAATGAAACACTGGTGATACAACCTTTGGGAAATTTATTGATCATATATTTGATATTGTTATCGAATTATGATTTGGTTTTTTTGGTATTCATATAAATATAAATTGCTGATTCAGATTAACAATGTAGTTTTGAATACGCGGGGTTGTTGTTTTCCCTACTTGCCTAAAAAATGTTCTCCTCTCACCATTACGTTATTGGTTCATATATGGTCTTTATACTTATACTGAAAAGTTCGCCATTATATATACCAACCACAACGGTATCACCCCAATATGTTCTTCATTTATTAGGTGGAAATTATGTGATTCGATCACCTAATATGCAAGAATTAAACTCGTTCTTTCGCATAATATTCATAATAGGCTGTGGTTTCCAGCTAAATACTGATTTTTTTTGTTTAATATAATCTTATGGTCTCTTAAATTGGACTGCATAGTGAATGATGGTATGCGCGATTTGCGTTATAGTTATGTATTCCTCGTCTTGATTGTTTAAAATTATGACACATTGGAGCTAAGAAGTTGTTCGTCGTTCTGACTAAAGAATCAATTTGTTTGCTTCGATCTGCATCGGAAGAGATAATTTGAAGAAATAATTTGTCTCGCATGTCCTCTCAGCTTCGAATAGATACTGGGACTAGTATATATGAGTAAAGATATAGAAAAAAATGACTAGAGAGACGTATGTTTTTTTAATAAGACAAAAATACCCTATAGAAGATTATCCAAAAAAAAAAAAAAAAAGGACAGC
>FXXK01002288.1:8724-34328 GCA_900184695.1 Betula pendula | reverse complement strand
ACAGAAGAGAGATGAATCTTGTCCAAATATTTTTAACTAAATTCTGACTTAGTGACTAATTATTTTTTTTGGACATACCACAAGGATCTCTGAGTTCACTTGATATCACATGGAGGCGATTTGTAATTTAGGCCACATAATACAGTGATTGATTTTGGAATTTTCTTTTTTTTTAAAAAAAGAAAAAAAAAATATTTGAGAAGCACATGTTTTGAGGACACATGACAATTTAGAGACTAAATTGGAAAAATTTTTCTAACCCAATTTAAAGAAAATTTGTGGTCCGCTATTTAATATGATTTCAGAATAATGGTTTTAAGCTTAAACTTATCTCTATAATTCACATCTAATTTCAATTAAATATTTCAATATTGTCTCATAAAAATCAAGGCATTTGAAACCTCATAAGCTCGTACAGATGCTCCAATTTCAAATAAATATTCATCTCTTATCTCGTAGATTTGAGTTTCTTTGAGATAATTGTGGCCATCACATAATCTTGCACGCATTAGTAGTTAATTGTCACGAACTTCAGTGCGAACGCATTTTTCCTGCGTTACGCCTTTCTTATTGACATCCTTCAAGATACCGGTGTGTTCTGGCAAAGCATTGTCTGTTTTTGGGCTTTTTTTCACCTTTTCCTCTTTTTTTTTTTTAATAGGACATGATATAAAGGTGAAATTTTTTTAAATTTTTTGTGAGATAAAAATAAATAAAGTTGTTTGGTAATGTGAAGAAAGAAGTTTGACTATTTTTTAGAGAAAATTAAAAATTTATTGATGTGATAGAAATGTGAAATGAGTTTTGACTTTTTAATGAGAGAAAAGTGAAGAAAGTTATTTAGTAATATGAAGAAATGAGTTTGACCTTTTTTTTTTTGAAGAGAAAAAAGAAAGAAAAAAAAAATAGTCGGGTGCGAAACGGGCCGGCTCAAATTGTAATTGCCATTAAGTATTGGAAATGAAAATTTTCTATAACACCTTTTTAACGAGTGTGATACATGCATAGAACTTTATGAATCTCATAGATAGACAGACAATAGACAATATAAATAGTTTTTAGAAGTTATCCCTCTTTCCGCATTGAATAGAAAAAAAAAAGTTTTTAGAAGTAAATTAAGAAACAAATTCAACGACCCTCTTCGAGGCTTATAGTGATCAAAGGTTTACTGGAGTTGATTGTTGGTATAGGTATAGGATACATGGGGACAGGCATTTGTGTTGGAAGGTTTGGTGTTGTTGTTTCAAAATTAAGACATGAATTGCTTGCCTTATTGATGGCCTAAGAGTTCGATCAAGATGCACACACCAAAGTCCAACAATCATTAAGCACTCTACTTGTTTTTTGTCGAAATCTGTTTGCAACTTCCCATCCACTGCCAAAACAAGATCTCCTATCCCATAATGATTCCAAACCCACTGGATCAACCCTACGTCAGAATCCTCTTCCATAGGATAACTTACCCTTCTTCCAACAGCAATTTCTAACGCAACCACTCCAAAGCTATACACATTTGACTCTTTACTAGCCCTACTTGTGCTTATGCATTCTAGAGCCATGTATCCTAAAGTTTCGGCCAGCCTAGTTGTTTGGAGACCTAACTCGTGATCCATAAGCTGAGCTAACCCAAAGTCACCAAGCTTGATAGAGAAACTAGAGTCTAACATGACATTGCTGGATTTGATATCTCAGTGCACCACACATTGCTCCCACTCTTCATGAAGACAGAGCAATGCGGAGGCCAACCCAAGAGCTATCTTGTACCTCATTGCCTAAGGGAGATGACTCTTCTTACCAAAGAGGTGAGCATCAAGGCTACCATTTGGCATAAACTCGTAGATAAGTAGGAACTCACCTCTGTTGTCATGGCTCTATCCTATGAGTTGTAAAAAGATTTTGATGTCTTAGCTGGCTGATGATCTTCACTTCCGTGATGTATTCTTTCTTTCCCTACTTAGATCTCCTTAAGATTTTCTTCACAGCGACGGGTGTTAAATCAGTTAAATACCCCTTGTAAACGACACCAAATCCTCCTTGACCCAATTTCCTCTCATTTGAGAAGTTGTAGGTAGCTGAAACAAGCTCGTTATAAGAGAACTTTCTCGGTCCTGTTCCAGTTTTTAGGTCATCGTTTATTGATGTCTCTACTGTTTCTCTTCTCTTTTGCTTATGCTTCCAGAATATTGCAAATGTTATAATCAACTTAGCTATCAAAACACCACCAGAAATTGTCAAACCCACGATTAATCTTGTATTTTTTGCTTTGTTTCCACTTGTCTCTTTTATATCTAAGCTTGAGCTGAATTCCCATGACAGAAGCGTATGTCGCTCTGCATGGCCACCAAAACTAGTTGAAAATCCAATTTTGACCCACTCAGGCATAACCTTGAATAGATCAATATCGTATAAAAGAGTAGTATTCTCCTGAGAATTAGAAGTCCATTGGTAGGACCAAGAGATGCTCAAATTCTTGGTAAAAGCATTGTAGGTGATCCATACATTAGCAATGTTTCCACTGTGGAAGCTGCCATTCCAAGGGGTGGAAACGGTAGAAAAAAGTGAGTTGATGTTAATCCCCACATGCTCAACCGGAGGATCCCATTCAGGGTTAGCGAAAGAATCGAACTCCACTAGAACAATTTAGTTCTGAGATGAATTATTGGTTGTGAAGTTGAATAGGCCTAGATAGCCACTTGCTGAATTCAGTGGGATTTCAAACCTAACAGAAGCGAGGAAAAATGCAAGCCCATCACTATAAATATCTTGGCCTAGGGTGTCAATAATGAAGGAGAAATGAGTTGTGAAATCGGAGATGTTTCTAGTATTAGAGTCTCAGAGTGGTCCCCTCCATCTCCGCATAAGTAGCCCTGCCAACACGAAAAAAAGGTTCGACTGTGTTCATCTCAATGGCTCCATCAGAAGGTACAGCCTCTCCTTGATATAGTATGTTGGATGCATTGGATTCAAAGCGAGATATTTGAAAAGAAACTGAATTTGCAGAGGGAAGAAGAAAAAGCAAAAAGAAGAGTGGTAGCTTGAATAAGCTGTAGAAAATGGTGGCCATGGCTTGCAAAGAGAGCGAAGGAGAAGAGAACTTGGACAAGTGGAGAGCTATTGCATTGAAGTGGCACTTGAAGTGTGGATGGTGAAAAGAAAAAGGAAGAAAAATTGGAGTAATTTCGAGATTAAAAGAAATCAAAAGAATAATGAAAAAAAAAATGAATGAATGAATGTTTTTTTAAAAAAGAAAAAAGAAAAGTGATGTGAAATGAAGACATGCTGTCGGCAAGATGTGAAAAGATGCTGAAACGAACAGGCAAAAAAAAAAAAAAGTTGAAAGATGACCTTTTGTAGTAGCGTTACTT
This sequence comes from Betula pendula, assembly GCA_900184695.1. Lineage (NCBI taxonomy): Eukaryota > Viridiplantae > Streptophyta > Magnoliopsida > Fagales > Betulaceae > Betula > Betula pendula. The sequence goes on along the minus strand of FXXK01002288.1, from coordinate 30,963 downwards.
TCTTGAAAAGCTACATAGAAATAAAAAAAAAAAAAAAATCATTCTTAGTTTTTATCTAAAAGCATTTTATATATAATAAAAAAGAGAAATGCTATTTTTTTAATTTTTCATTCATTTGTCATTTATTTATATGCATATTTTTAAAATTCATTATTTTATCCATATGATTTATATATAAGTCTTACATATTCAATGATAAACTTTTTTAAAAAATAAATGAAAAATAGAGAAATAGCAAGTCTCAATTTTATATATATACATAGAAGTGCTGCTAAAATTCGAGAAACATGCCCTCCGCATGGTATATTATTCATTCATACGCCTTAAAAAAAAAAAAATGGGAAAAGAACAGAAAAGAATAGAAGAGACGTGAATAGCGCATATATATATTGTTGCAGAGAAAGCCAAGCTTTCACACGTCTGGTGGGGATGAGCTCATCTACCACTTGGGAAGCTTGAGCGTGTTTTGTAATGAGTTTTGAGAGGAGAGTGGGAAAGGAATGAGTTTAACTTGTCGCGTAGTGAATTCATCAGCAATATCATGGCACTTCGCGATGATTTAGTTTAAGTTTAGCAATTTTTTTTCCCTGCATCCTACTTTGCATAAAAAATATGGGATTTGCTACACATCTTTCTTTAGTCCTTCTCTTATTATTTTATTTTTTCAAATAATTATTGAATCTGTAGATCTCATGTGTGGACTCACAAATTCAATAATGATTTTAAAAAATAAAAGGACCAAAAAAATTGAGAAGAAAATATAACATTTCTCAAAAAATATAGGTACCACTTGTGATACATGGTCACGTCATTGAATATGTTTAGTTGGCTTACATATGTGGCGCATATGACATGTGTCACGTTTTTAAGTGGGGTTACGTGAATTTCTATCACCAACAAAAATGAACGGAAGTATCAAGTGGATCTTTTGATTAATGACTGGTATTACTTGTGATACTTTTTTTAAATCGAAGCGACCATTTAATCATGGCAGAAACCACATATACCAAAATGGCATTTAACCCCATTGTAATGGTTACTGGGTTAAAGAAGAATGTCGCATAAAGGAATAGAAGGGAGAAGAAGAGTATGAGATAATCAGAAGATTAGGAAGAAGTAAGATATGAGCTTCGTAATGCTTGGGACAGCTGTGCGGTGGAGAATCAGTGATGTGAGAACGTGATATGCAACATTATCCCTTAAACTTTATCTGCAAACAGTGCGTTTGGGTTAATAGAAACGGTGTGCTCAGCATCAAGTTAAACGGTGAGTTTAGGGGAAAGTTAGTGGCAGACAGAACTTGATGCTGACGGGCTTGCGGGCATTGGGCTTGTTATCATTGGGCCAGCTGTACAAATCTGTTAGATGTTAAAAGAGGCTTATAAGCCCAATGGTCTGTAAGGGAGGGGTTATGATCCAATTGCATTTTCTGTTTCTTTGAGCTTCTGTTTTTTTTTTTTTTTTTTTTTTTTTTTTTTTTTTTTTAATTCAATAAGGAAAGAGGGGGCTACAAGGGCGGATCCTTACCACTCTTAATCCGAAATGGACGAGAGGATAGGCGATCTTTTGGGAATGCTTCCAAAAACACGATTGGAAGCGGCCCATTTTGCTAAAAGATGTGCCCTAAAATTGGCACTACGGAAACTTTACATTTCAGCTTTCAGCTATGGAAGGAGTTTAAAACTAAGCAACAATCAGAAATAAAATTACAAAAAGTCCAAGAGGAAAATAAAGAAGGAGAGTTTAAGGCCAAAATGACCAAAATACAATCCCCTTCAAGCTGGAAGTTGTCAATGCCAGACGATAGAGTCAATTGAGAAGCAAGAAGGCAGCAGCTGCTTCTCCCATAAGAGCATCGGAACCCACCAACCTAGAGGTAGCAGCGAAAGACAATTTCCCCAGAAGAGTCACTAATAGTTGCTGCTGCCACTGAGAAGGACTCTCTCACAGCCACGTTCAAATTAACGGTGAAGGAACCAGTAGAAGGCGGCAACCACAGGGTGGGGAGAAGATGATCCTTCCAAGCTAAACAGTGACGAGAAATAAGAGAGGAGATCTGCACCTTTATCTTCTCCGGAACTGGCGTGACTTGATCATGAACCATCTTGTTTCTAGCTTGCCAGATGGAATCCATGGTAAGAGCCGCAGTGAGCTGAAAAAGCCTAACCTCATGTTTGGGGATAGAAAGCCAAGTCTCAGGGTCAATGATGACCAGGATCCAATCTGCTATAGGCTTATCTGCAAAGCGCGATGAATCCAAGGGCCACTTCGACGATCTCCAGAGGAATCTAGCCAGTTGACAGCTAAGGAAAATATGGTTGATAGATTCAGAGGAGCAATTACATATCGGGCAGAGCCAAGACTCCGGAGAGAGAGCTGCGACAAACCTACCAATGATGCTACGAACAGGCAAGATGTTCCAAGCTACTTTCCAGAGGAGATGTTTAAGACGAGCTTGCATCTTTAAACCCCACAGCTTCTGCCAAGCTTCAACTGGCAAGGGAGGATTTCTGTCAACAGATAAAAAAGAAGCTTCATGTGCTGACTTCACAGAAAATTTCCCTGATGGGGAAAGAGCCCAGTTCCAAGCATCAAAGGAAGCCAAGAGAGGAAGATGAATGCTCCTAATACACTGCACAGTGACTGGGTCAAAAAGATCTTGAAGAAGCAAGATGTTCCATTCTCTAGAATCCGTGAGAATTAAGTCAGCAACACTGAAAGAGGGAAGGCTAGCCAAAAGAGGGTTTGGAATCGGCTTGAAGGAAGGCATCAGGGGGATCCAAGGGGAGTCCCAGATCTCCACATTCAATCCATTGGTGATAGAAATACAGGCACCTAGCCTAACCACTTCCCTGCTCTTCAAGAGCCCTTTCCAAATCCAAGAGGATTGAGGAGAATCCGAAGCTTGGAGAAAAGACACCCCATTCAACAGGTATTTAGCTCTAAGCACATCCACCCAAAAAATATGTTGATTCGAAGTAAGCTTCCATCCCAAACTTGCAAGCAAGGAATTGTTCATAAGATGCATGGATCGAAGGCCTAAACCTCCCAAGCTTTTTGGAGAGCAAATGTTCTTTGAGCTTCTGGTTGATCTCGAATTAACCTTTGTTTTCTTCTTCTTTCAATCAAATACAGTTTTCTTTCTTTCCAAACACTATTTTCCATTTACAGTCTTTAAATACTCAAGCTTCAGTGGTCATTGCAACTAAATCAGCGTCCATGGCCTTCATTCATAGCTCTCGGAAGGTCTCTTTGATAGCAGAAGTTAGTGAACTCATCAAGCATAAACCACGAGGAGGCTGACGAAAATGGAGCTTTGACAAAAACTATCTCCAAAACAACGAGCTAATGACTTTAGAGACAGATCTGGTTTTTTTGGGAGGAAGAAAAACCAGATCTGAAATTTGAGAATGGAGCCAAATTTTGCCCATCAAGCTTCTCTTCGGCAGCAACCCTCTCTCTCTCTCTCAGATTTTTTTTTTTTAAAAAATTATTTTTTAGTTTTAATTTTTGCGCTTAAGATTTGGTGTCATCGGGTGTTTTTCAGCTTGAATTAATATTTTGATGTTCCAATTTGATGCGCAAGTCCTGATTGGAGGGCACAAACAATCTGTTTTATGTAACATTTTTATAAAAAAGTAATTAATTAATGGAATATAAAGATGAAATAAGTGGTTTGATAGTGTGAATAAATTACACATAGTGGAACAAAACAAATAAACAAGAAGCTATTATTGTATAATAAGATAAGAAAGCTCACAAAAATAAAAAAAATAAACTAGCATACAAATCTTATCAAGAAGGAGCGTTCACACTATAATGATGGTGAAGGTATATCAGTATGTGATACAAAGGAACATACAAATCTTACAAAATAAGATGGTTCACTTGTTTAACGACCCACTTCTCAAGGCTTGCACTACTTATGGAAGGTTCACCAGAACTGACTAAAGAATTTACCTGTTCTTTAAAATTACAGTGAATGTTATCCTATTTCTACACCGTGGTACACGTACGGCATTCTAAAGCCAGATGAAGACTCTTTTTTTTTTTGAGATAAAAAGAGGAAGGAAAAGGGATTAAAGCGGGTGTTTCCTGCTATTGATGCGTAAAAAAGCCATATGAAGACTTGGTTGCACAGGTTGGTGAATGAATATAAATATGATATTAGAAAAGACCGTTCTTCATAGAAATTATGCCATCTCATAAATCAGAACCTAGCAATTTTTCTTTTTTCAAAATATTATGGAAAAGGTAATAGTCAATTGTCGTTTAAAGTAAAAAAAAAAAACATAAATTATAGGACTAAGAGTGCATTAGTGTATTTTGGGCCCATTAAGCTTCATTCATTTTGGGCCATGTTAGTAGAATCTTAGTTAGAATAGATCCGAATAGACCGTTGACATAACCAAAAAGAAGAACAAAAAACAATCGATTTTATGGTCTGAAATTTTATGTACTAATGATTTATCTTGGACTTATGGTTGAAATATTGAAACAAGGGACCATGTATGCCTCGGCCATCCATAGAGACAGTTTGTATTAGATTTCTTTGTTTATACACTTTAACCTTGTTGGAATGCTGTAAATTCTGATCATGGTGGGCTTATTTATAACTGCTAGAAAATGTTTATACTACCATTAAATGTCAAAAGAGTTATTTCCCTAAACTTGATACCTATGAATTTTTACATCTTGCTATTGTTGATGTAACCTGAATTCTATGTTGGCTTTGGACACTAAACGTCTCCGAGGCAAACGTGTAGCACTACTCACTGACAAGATGTAAAAGCATGCTGAAACGAAGAGGGTAAAAAAAAAGTTGAAAGAGGAGCTTTCAGTGACCAGCTTTACTTTCTTTTTTCTTTTTTCTTTTTTTTCTTTTTTTTTATTTTTATGAATAAGAGAAAAATTTCATTTAACAAAGCTAGGAAACTATTACAAGCAAACCAGCAAGACTGCTGGAAAACAAACACAACCAGGGGGAGAAAAACCAGCCTACTCCCACAACAACTATCTACTTAGCTGCTGAAAAACTAGAGAAAGCTAACTCTAAAAACTAGAAAATAGAGCAAAGCTAAAAACTAGAACACCATAAAGGCTCAGACAAGAACCTCCAAGCGAATGTTCCAATTTTGACAGAGCATGGCATTCTCATGGCTGCCTTTGAATCGACCACGGCCTAAGATCTTGGACCTTACTTCCCAAATTATCAGCTTCATGAGTTGATCCTCTGTTTTGGATATGCCATTGTTTTTTATATCATTACGATTTCGCCATAGATGGTACACAGTAGAACATAAAATCAGACGACATAAAGTTGCAGACATGGTCTTCTTGTTCCATTTACTGCAACCCAAATGAATAATATCTTGCAGCGATGTGGAAGGATTTAGAACATTGTAACGAGCAATACTTGTTTTCCAAAGGTGAGCACTAAGCAATACTAGCTTTACTTTCTTGAAAGTACACTAAAGTTCAATCATTCTTAGCTTTCATCTGAAAGCACTTTATGTATTAGAAGATGAGGCTTTCGTTGCTTTCAGTAACCTTTTGTAGCTTTACTTTCTTGAAACTACACTAAGGCCCCGTTTGTTTCGACGTAAAATAATTTTCATCGGAAAATGGTTTCAGGAAAATTTATTTTCAGGAAAATAATTTCCGCTGAAAACATTTTTCGGTATTTGGCGCATACAAAAAAATCACGAAATAGTTTTTTCATATTTTCACCAATCATATTAACCTATAAAAAATAATAAAATTGTTTTTTTTTTTAATGCACAATTTAAAAATATTAATATAAATTGTCTCGGTCAGGTTTCGACGATGTCTTAGCCAGGCCCAACAATGTCCTGGTCGGGTCCCGGTAGTGTCCCAGGTGGGTCTCGGCGATGTCCTGGTTGGGTCCCGGGCAGGTCCGACGATGTCCCAACGATGTCCCGGGCGAGTTCCAGCGATGTCCCGATTGAGTCCTGGCGATGTCCCGAGCGAGTCTCGACGATGTCCGAGCAAGTCCGACGATATCTCGGGTAGATCTCGAAAATGTCACGACTGGGTTCCAACGACATCCCGATCGGGTCCCGATGATGTCCAGGACGAATCCCAGCAATGTTCCCAATCAGGTCCTAGTGATGTCCCGGGCGGGTTCTGAAAATGTCCTCGGCGAGTCCCGAGGATGTCCCGAACAAGTCCCGCGATGTCTTGAGCAAATCCCAGTGATGTCCCGATCAGGTCCCCATGATGTCCCGGCCGGGTCCCGAAATTGTCCTGGGCTGGTCCCGGTGATGTCCCGATCGGGTCCCGGCAATGTCCCGACCAGGTCCTAGCGATGTCCTGGGTAGGTCCGAGCGATGTTCGGGTCGGGTCCTGACAATGTCCCGGGCGGGTGTCATAAATGTTCCCAGTGAGTCCCGACCAAGTCCTGACGATGTCCTAAGCAGGTCTTGGTAGGGTCCCAACTGAGTCCCGGTGATGTCCCAGCAGGTCCCAATTAGGTTTCGATGGGGTTTGGTGATGTTTTGGCTATGGTCTGGCGATTTGAGAATGTGACGCTCAAACTCGAAAAATGGTTTATGGTTTTAAAAATGAGAAACCATTTTACGGAAATTAAAGAAGACTTTTCAGTCAAACTAAAAATGGTTTCTATTAAATATTATTTTACGCTCCACCAATAAACACGAAAAATGATTTCTTACGTCAAACAAAACGGGGCCTAAAGTTCAATCATTCTTAGGCTCTTAGCTATCATCTGGACTACTGAACTAAAAGTTTGAGAGGTTATTGATCTTTGAGTTGGTCTTCGCAATTTATGAAAAAAAAAAAAAAAGGTTGCGTTGGTCTTCGCAAGTAAAAAAAAAGAAAAGAAAAAAAAGAGGCTTTCTTTAATGCTAAAAATAAATAAATAAATAAAACATAAAATAAAATAAAATAAAGGCTCTCAGCGGTATAACACATCCGGCGAAATTACAACGCTGCATTTTGATTTTAATAAATGTCTCTTGGAGATTGTGTTGGTCATCATCTCAAAGCAAACAAAGAGTCGAACGAAGCAACTCTCCTTCAAGCGTGAGAGTTGAACGGAGCAACTCTCGCGCTCGAATCTGAAAGTCATTCCGAGGGTATTTTTTGAGGGCTAAAACAAGAAGCTCCGAGGACTCTCTTGCCAATCCCTTCCTTTTCTAAAAGGAGAGGAAAGTTATAGATATGCACAGATATACACTTCTACATCTCATATTCACATTTGCCAAAAATACCAGATGAGTTCATTTTGTTTCCTCATAGCATTTGGCAATTTTTTGAGCCTGATTCTTAGCAACATCCACATCTTTTTGTTTAATAAAATTGATATGGAAGAGATGTCAGATTTTGTGGCTTTTGACTCATTGCTTGTACGTGCAACTACAAGCCTATTTACAAAAGAAAAATCATAGCCTTACAAAAAATTGTATAAAAATAAAATCTCTTATAAAGTAACGTGACACAATATGATTGAGAAGAAGATGAATTTAAATTTTGAGAAATTCAATTATATTGTGCTACATCACTTTTTAAGAGTTTTTTTTATAAAATTTTTTATCCATAAATAAAGAAACAAAAAAGCGTGAATGAGAGTAATTTTATTCGTGACCCTCGTATTCGCTTCTCATCCAATATGTTATGGTCCACACAATCAAAAAAATAAATCTTGATACACAGTGAGAACCACGCCATATAATATTGAAAAAGGATGAGAGGATGATATATAACAATTCCAATCAATGAACCAAGTCTGCCATATGTATCAAAGGCTGTTTAGTTCTTGAAATGGTCAGAAATAGGGATTTTGAACTTTAAGAATTAAGGCTATATAGAGTAGTCGCGTTGACCTCTTTGAGAACTCTCCCAAACCTAAAGAAAGTCTAGAAAGTCTTGATAGCCTTGATCACAAGGGGCCGGCCCATAATGCTCCAAGCCCTATTAAAGAAAAGTTAACTCAAGCATTAGGTGATGCAGGGATATTCATAGCTGAAGCTAAGTACTCTAACAATGAGTTAATGGCGTTGACATACCTTGACAAAGAGGATCAGTGTAAGAATGGTAAAAATTAATATGGGCATAATTTTTTATATAAATATCAGAATCACGCATATCGCTCTGCACATTGTTTTGGGCCTTAAATTCCATTGTTTTTCCCCCAAATCAGAGTTTCAAGATATTGTTTTGCCAATAAAGGAAATACTTCAATTAGCACTTTTTTTTTTTGGTCAGATTTTGCCAGATTTTTGGTAGATTCTTTGTTTTGATTCGTACTTTGATTTTGTTTAATAACTAGACTTTTTTCATCTCTCGTAATTTTCGATTTCCTTTAGGTAGCTATTTAAGCCCAGCTTGTGGGTTAAGTGGATCATTCCAAGTTTAATCATAATTCATTGTTTTCCATAGAAGTTTGGCCTCTTTTGTTGGGAATCCTTAATACCGTTTCTATGTTCCCTTCCTTATAATAGATCAATCATAAGATCTACACGACGTCATTAGGGCTAAGGCCTTGCCATCGTTTCAAGAAAACAAACATTTTTTTTTTCTTATCATCGGTAACTTCACAAGCTAGGTCGTTGAATTCTATTGCACCGAAAATCACCCTCAAACATCAAATTGTTGCAGCCTTGGGAAATAGCAAGATCAATACCCGTGAGAGCAGCCATAGCTTCTCCCTTGTTCACATCGGTGGAGGGTAGTTTCTTAGAGAATTCACCTGAAGAATTACTCAGGACAGCAGCCGTGACTGCAAATGAATCTTTGTAGCAACATCGATTAAAGGTAATCTTCAAAGTACCTGTGGGTGGAGGTTCCCAAAGAGATTGGCCAAAAGAAGAAGACTTCCAAGTTTGAAGATGTGTCCGGATCACACTAGAGATAGAATTAGCCATAACCGGGGTGATGCTTTTGTGGATTAATTGATTTCTGGCAAACCCAATCTTGTCAATAACAATCACTGCAGTCAATTGGAATTCAAAGACATCCTTGATGGGAATGCTCCAATTTCAAATAAATATACCCCTCTTGTCTTGTAGACTAGAGTTCTATGAAATAATTGTGGCATCAGATAATCCTTCACGCATTAATAGTTAATTATCATGAACTTCAGTACGAATGCCATGTTCCCAATGTTAAGCTTTCTCATTGAGCATTTCAAGATATTGTAATTGCCATTAACAATTAATTATTGGAAACGAAAAGTTGTATAACATCTTTTTAACGAGTGTGATACATGCATAGACAATAGACAATATAAACAGTTCAACGACCCTCTTGAAGGCTTGTAGTGATCAGAAGTACTTCATTGGAGTTGACTGATGCTATAGGTATAGGATACGTGGGAATGGGCATTTGTGTTGGAAGATTTGGTGTTGTTGCTTCAAAATTAAGAACATGAATTGCTTGCCTAATGGAGGGCCTGTGACTTCGATCAGGATGAGCACACCAAAGTCCAACAATCATCAAGTACTCTACCTGTTTTTCGTTGAAATTTGTTTGCAGCCTTCCATCCACTGCTAAAAGAAGATCTCCTCTCCCATAATAATCCCAAACCCACTGAACCAACCCTACGTCAGAATCCTCTTCCATAGGATAACCTGCCCTTCTTCCAGTAGCAATTTCCAACGCAACCACTCCAAAGCTATACACATCTGACTCTTTACTAGCCTTACCTGTGCTTATGCATTCTGGAGCCATGTATCCTAAAGTTCCGGCCAAGCCAGTTGTCTGGGGATCTAGCTCGTGATCCATAAGCCGAGCCAATCCAAAGTCACCAAGCTTGACAGCGAAACTAGAGTCTAGCATGACATTGCTGGATTTGATATCCCGATGTACCACACATTGTTCCCACTCTTCATGAAGATATAGCAACACAGNTTACCTGTGCTTATGCATTCTGGAGCCATGTATCCTAAAGTTCCGGCCAAGCCAGTTGTCTGGGGATCTAGCTCGTGATCCATAAGCCGAGCCAATCCAAAGTCACCAAGCTTGACAGCGAAACTAGAGTCTAGCATGACATTGCTGGATTTGATATCCCGATGTACCACACATTGTTCCCACTCTTCATGAAGATATAGCAACACAGAGGCTAACCCAAGAGATATCTTATATCTCACCGCCCAAGGGAGAGGTCTCCTCTTGCCCCATAGGTGAGCATCAAGGCTACCATTTGGCATCAACTCGTAAACAAGTAGGAACTCACCCCTGTCATGACACCATCCTATGAGTTGCACAAGATTCCGGTGCCTCAGCTGGCTAATGATCTTCACTTCAGTGATGTATTCTTTTTTCCCCTGTTTAGACCCTCCTGAGATTTTCTTCACAGCGATTGGTATGTCTAAATCAGTTAAATACCCCTTGTAAACGGCGCCGAACCCTCCTTCACCCAACTTTCTCTCATTCGAGAAATTGTAGGTAGCTGAAGCAAGCTTGTTATAAGAGAACCTTCTTGGTCCCGCTCCTCTTTGTAGGTCTTCGTTCATCGATGTCAAGTTCACTGTCTCTGTTGTTTCTCTTCTCTTTTGCTTATGCCTCCAGAATATTGCAAATGCTATAATCAACCCAGCTATTAAAACAACACCAAAAACTGTCAGACCCACTATTAATCTTATATTTTTTGCTTTCTTTCCACTTGTCTCTTTTCTATCCAAGCTTGAGCTGAATTCCCATGATCGAAGCACATGTCGCTCTGGATTCAAACCATAACTAGCTGAAAATCCAATTGTGACCCACTCAGGTAGAACCTTGGAGAGGTCAATATGGTAGGAAAGACTAGTATTCTCCTGAGGAATAGAAGTCTTTTGGGAGAACCAAGAGACGCTCAAGTTCTTGGTAGTAGCATTATAGACAATTGATGCATCTACTGTATCTCCACTGTGGAAACTAGCATTCCAAGAGGTGTAAATGGCAGAAGAAAGTGAGTTGTTGTTAATCCCTACATGCTGAATCGGATGATCCCATTCAGGGTTCGGGTAAGTATCGAACTCCACGTGAACAATTTGGGCCTGAGATGTATCCATGGTTGTGCGGTTGAATAGGCCTAGATAGCCGGCTGCTGAATTTGGTATGATTTCAACCCCAGCGGGAGCTAGGAAGAATGCAAGCCCATCACCATTATGTAGCCCTACGTTGTCAATAATGAAGGAAAAATGAGTTGTGAAGTCGGAGAGGTTTCCAGTATTGGAGTTCCAGAGTGACACCCTCTTCACATAGGTGGCCCAGCCAACACTGAAATATTTAGAATTGACATTGTTCATCTCAATGGCTCCATTAGAAGATTCAGCATCTCCATGATATAGTATGTTGGGCGTGTTGGATTCAAAGCGAGATATTTGGAAATAAACTGAATTTGTAGAGGGAAGAAGAAGAAGCAAAAAGAAGAGTGTGCATGGTAGCTTGAATAAGCTGTAGAAAATGGTGGCCATGAGTTGGGAAAGAGAGAGAATGAGAAGAGATCAACTAGGAGACAAGTTGGAGTGGAACTGCATTGAAGTGGCCTTTGAATTTATACGTCAAGGCTTAAGATCCCCTCGCCCGCTTTGGCAAGGGCTTGTGATTGTACTGTTCACGACTTTGTTTTTTTTTTAAAAAAATATTCCCACTTTTTATATCACATCAACTACTTTTTAACAACTTTTTTCACTTTTTATATCACATCAAATATTTTTTTATTACCATTCAAATAAAATACTCACTAAAAAACAAAAATTTTCACTTTTCAATACAAAAAATTTACAACATTTCTTCTACTTTATATCACATCAAAAGTCAACAATCCCTTAACCACAATCCCAATCCTTTGCCAAACATCCCCATAAAATTGGGTTGCTTAATAAATGTTGGTTGTTAAATGATTGAAAATATTTTTAGGGCCTGTTTGGGATTGCGTTAGAGAGTTTCAAAAATACTTTTAGTACCTAAAAAGCTGTGTCAAACAAAAAAGGCTGACATGTTTGGTAAAAAATTTCAAAAGTACTTATTTGACTTTTTATTCTAAAATGGTCCAAACGCACTTTTGGAAAAAGCTTAAAAATGAAGCTTTTGCCAAAAAGCTCTTTTAACTTTAAAAGCTCTATTTTCCAACGCAATCCCAAACATGCCCTTAGTCTTTTAAAATCTCAAACGTTACAATTCAACAAAATAGAAAAAGTCAATTGGGGGAGTTTCACGTAATCTAAGAAAAAAAAAAAAAGTCTTTCACGTACGCAGACGGCATAAAAATTATATAAACAATTAATACGATCGATGAAAAAGTCAGGCAAGTACTACAATTATTTTTATGTCTCTGACTATTTCTGAGCATAGTCACTATCATTATCATTATTTTTTCATAATGCACATTATTTTTTTTTGTTCTTATTTTTACTCTAATTAATCACATAATGTATTTTCATTTTAACTACTGCTTTACATCTGATTTAAAATTGTATAGAGGGAAGTTTGCTTTGTTTTCAAGTTGGTTGAAAGAAACACTACTCTACCCACTTTATGGTTTGAAAATTTTATCTTGGTTTGATGTGGATACAGTTATGCTAACTTAGTTCATATTGGTGTTTTTGAGAACTTAGTTGCTATTAGATTAAAAGCCTGTTTAAAATTGCGTTATGGAATTTAAAAAGTATTTTTAGTACATAAAAAATTTTGCAAAGCAAAAATGAGTCTGTTTGGTAAAAAAACACTCAAAAAATATTTCTTTAATTTTTTTGTTCTAAAAAAAATGCCACAAGGCATTTTTTAAAAAAATCTTGAAAATAAAGTTTTTTTTTTTTTTAAAAAAAAAGCTCTATTTCTTAACACAATCCTATGTATATTCTAAACAAGTTGAATAATAACATATCTCGACAGCTTTGTCTTAAATTCTCTGCTAGTTTACATCCTGGTTTTCTTATATATATGTTCGATACCTTGTCTCGGTTAATTTGTTTCACTGGACACTCTACTAAATAGGTCTTTCAGCTTAAGAAGGTTGTGGTGAGACTAACTTAGTGTATCTCATAAATAAGTTGCTGGAATTGCTATAGACTTGATAACATTAGGATTTTAAGAACCCAGCTCCCACACACATGTTAATATTATGCTAGCCTACTTATAAAATGTTTTGGACTGGACATATTGAATACTTAATACAAATGATGTTTTGGTGTCCTATTTGCTTACTGGAGTGCATTTGTTTCTGAATTTTAAACTGTCAATTGAGTTACTATGGACTAATTATAGTTGAACCATTCCATCTTTAGCTTACCCTACGAGATTGTAGTGCTGGCTCATTTCTAAATTTGTTTCAGATTTGCTTTTTTTCCTCTCTTCTTTTCTTTTGAAATTAATTATTCAATGTGAAATGACTTTTTTTTTCTTCTATTTCTAATTAATGGGAAATGACTTTGTGGGACTACAATTTGACGTGGTCGATACGGGCATAAGGAGACCTTTTTTTTTTAAATTTTTTATTCAAATAAGGGGAAGGGGAAAGGGTCAAATATTCATCTTGACTTAATATTGCCCATGCAAGACTTTTTCTCTCTGTCTCTCAGCTGCGCAACGTACGGAACACGGTTCTCATTTTCCAAAGACTTGGTAGATATGCATTCATAACAGAGCCTGTTTTGGCAAGGGTAGCCTGGGTTGTGAAATGTTGTTTGTTCTGACTTTTCGATTGAATATAAAGTAGGGAGAATGTCGTAAATTTTTGTATGGAAACAGTGAAAATTTTTGTTTTGTTAGTGAATTTTTTATTTTAATAGTAATAAAAATGAAAAAAGTTGTTAAAAATGATTGATTGATATAAAAAGTGGGATGTTTTTTTTTTTGTTTAGGAAGTGATGAATATGAAAAAGTGGTTGATGTGATATAAAAATGGCTTTCAAGTTTCTGCCTTCCAAAGCTTTCAAACAACTTGCAAATCTTCCAAGTTGCGTTCAAGTTTAGCCCAACAAAATCTTGCTAGATAAAACGTTGGCAATGGGGCGTAAAATATTTTTCCTCATAAAATATTTTCAAAAAAATTATTTTTCAAGAAAATGTATTTCGTATAAAATATTTTTTAACATTGGCATGTATGAAAAATCACAAATATTTTTTATATTTTCATTAAATCATATTAATTAACCTATAAAAATCAATGTTTATTCACAACATAAAAATATTAAAATAATTTTTTTAAAAAATTAATCTAAAAATTTGAATTTCGGCGATGTTCTGGCGGTGTTCTTGTAGTGGTCCGACGATGGTCTGGCGGTGTTCTAGTAGTGGTCTGACGATTTGAGAATTAGAAGTTCAAACTTGAAAAAATGATTTACGGTTTTTTTTTTAAAAAAAAATCATTTTTACGCAAATTAAAGAAATTTTTTTGGTTAAATTAAAAATATGTTCGGTTGACTATTATTTTTCGTCGTACCAAATACCCAAAAATACGTAAAATATTTTTCAAAAATCTAGTGTGGCTGTGTCTGGTCCAACCACTTAGCAAAGACTTTCTCCATATGTATCAATAGGGAGTTTAATGGATTCTTCCAGGGGACAAGAGTTTTAAGACAAAAGGACCCCATCTCATCTCCTTATAATATTTTTATGCTTTTTATGGAAGCTTTCTTGAGTGATCTTTCTGATTTCATTGAAAATATCATAAGGAGAAAATCACTCATATTTGTTTTGAAAATGACCTCTTCATCTTCTATAAATTAAAGGTGAGATTAGATCCGTTTCATCAATCAAGGATTGCCTTACAAAGTTTAAGTCATCTCTAGCCTCACCAACCCTAAGAAAAGTAACATCTTCATTTGTAGTGTCAATGGCGTAATTAGAGACCCATGCAAGACTTTTTCTCTCTGTGAAATGACTTGTCGGACACCAATTTGACCTCGTGAATGCGATGCGGCGACCTTGACTTAGTATTGCCCATGCAAGACTTTTTCTTTCTCTCTCTCTTAGCTGCCCCAACGTACGGGACTGATTCTCATTTCCAAAAACTTGATAGACCATGCATTCAAAAAGTTGCTTTCAAGTTTCTGCCTTCCAAAGCTTTCAAAGCAATTTGCAAATCTTCCAAGTTGCTTTCAAGTTTAGCCCAACAAAATCTTGCTAGTTTTGTTTTTTATTAATCAACAAAATCTTGCTAGCTAGTTAAAAGGTTGGTAATGGGGTGGAAAATAGTTTTTGTCATAAAATATTTTTATGAAAATTATTTTTCAAGAAAATGTATACTAAAAAATTATATTCCAAGAAAATGTATACTATATAAAACATTTTTTGGCGTTTGACGTATACGAAAAATTACAAGTATTTTTTATACTTTCATTAAATCATATAAATTAACCTATAAAAATCAATGTTTATTCACAACATAAAAATATTAATATAATTTTTTTTAAAAAAAAAAAAATTAATCTAAAAATTTGAGTTCGGCAGTGTTCTAGTAGTGGTCCGACGATTTGAGAATTAGAACCTCAAATTCGAAAAAATCATTTTACAGAAATTAAAGAAGTTTTTTCGGTTAAATTAAAAATGTTTTCGATTAATTACTATTTTTCGTCGCACCAAATGCAAAAAAAAAAAAAAAAAAAAAACGAAAAATATTTTTTAAAAATCTAATGTGGCTATGGGCCACACTTGTTGGCTCTGGCTGGTCCAACCGGTTAGCAAAGACTTTCTCAATATATATCAACAGGGAATTTAATGGATTCTTCCAGAGGACAAGAGGCTTAAGACTAAAAGACCCCATCTCATCGCCTTATAATATTTTTGTGCTTGTTATGGAAGCCCTCTTGAGTGATCTTTTTGGTCTCATTGAAAATGTTATAAAGAGAGGATCACTCATATCTGTTTTGTAGATGACCTTTTCATCATCTATAAATTAAAGGTGAGATTAGATCCGTTTCATTAATCAAGGATTGCCTTACAAAGTTTAAGTCATTTCTAGCCTCACCAACCCTAAGAAAAGTAATATCTTCATTTGTGGTGTCAATGATGTAATTAGAGATCAATTCTTGGATATTTTGGCCTATAATTTGCACTCTCTCCCGATGAAAGACTGCCACGTGTTTTATATACCACTCTATAACCATTGAGACCACGCCAAATGGCCAAATTGATTTGTCTCAAAAAATAATTGAACTTTCGAAAGTTTGAAAGAAGAAAAAGCGAAGAAATGGGTGCATGCGTGTGAACTTTGCCATGACAATGTTGTCAAAGTCATCAGTAGTGGGTACAGTCCAGATTTTTCGACCCTTGGTGCTAAAGTATGTAACATGTGGAAGTTTAAAAAAGTGGCAGTATTCACACAACAAATTTCTAAATATTGTCCTTCAAACATCATTACGACTGACATTGCATTTGAGTATCTCGATCATCATATGCCCTATTTCTACGGATAAGTGAATTTTAAAATTAAGTGAATTTGTAGATTTTCAAATTAAGTGAACTTTAATTGTTCTTTGCATCAAACAAACAGTTTGAACAGTCTTATTTATTAAAAATGTGGCATGTGGCATGTTACTGAAGCAGTAAAAAAAAAATATATATATATATTCTTCAAAAAAAAATTTTCTTTACTTTTGAAGAGACACTTTTTCTTTAGTAAACTAAAAGACAATTTTTTACTCAAGGCTTTTTTAAGAAATAAAATACAAAAATTTGATAAAAATATACTCAATTCTTATTGGTAACATAATACTTTTTTAATAGGTAGTATTTTTTTAGCACCATGATGCAAAAAAGGTTTGAATTTATATAATTTGAGAATTTATCATTTTTCTAAAATTACAGTGAATATTATCCTATTTCTACACCGTGGTGCACGTACGGCATTCTAATGCAGATAAAGACTTTTTTTTTTTGAGATAAAAAAGGCTAGGGGAAGGAAAAGGGATTAAACTGGGTCTTTCCGACTATTGATTGATGCGTAAAAAAGCCATATGAAGACTTGGTTGCACAGGTTGGTGAATGAATATGGTATTAGAAAAGACTGTTCTTCATGGAAATTATGCCATCTCATAAATCAGAACCTAGCTTGATCTAGCAATTTTTCTTTTTTCAAAATATTATGGAAAAGGTAATAGTCAATTGTCGTTTAAAGTAAAAAAAAATTACATAAATTATAGGACTGATATTAGAAGAGTGCATTAGTGTATTTTGGCCCATTAAGCTTCATTCATTTTGGGCCATGTTAGTAGAATCTTAGTTAGAATAGATCCGAATAGACCTTTGACATAACCAAAAAGAAGAAGAAAAAGAAAATCGATTTTATGGTCTGAAATTTTATATACTAATGATTTATCTTGGACTTATAGTTGAAATATTGAAAAAAGGGACCGTGTATGCCACGGCCATCCATAGAGACAGTTTGTATTAGATTTCTTTGTTATACACTTTAACCTTGTTGGAATGCTGTAAATTCTGATCATGGTGGGCTGATTTATAACTTCTAGAATATGTTTATACTACCTTAAAATGTCAAAGAGTTATTTCCCAAAACTTGATACCTATGAATTTTACATCTTGCTATTGTTGATGTAACCTAAATTCTATGTTGGCTTTGGACACTATTTAGTGTTTTGGGTTGTTGTGGTAGAAGTGAACCATTAATTCCATCTTTAGCTTACCCTACGAGATTGTAGTGCCGTTTATTTCGACATAAAATATTTTTTGTCAGAAAATATTTTTAGAAAAGTTATTTTTCAAGAAAATGTATTTAGTCTAATTTTTGGCGTTTGGCGCGTACGAAAAATTATAAATATTTTTTATATTTTCATTAAATCATATTAATTTTTCTATAAAAATCAATTTTTATTCACAACATAAAAGTATTAATATAATTTTTTTTAAAAAAAAAATCTAAAAATTTGAGTTTTGGCGGTGTTCTGGTAGTGGTCCGGTGATTTGAGAATTAGAAGCTCAAACTCGAAAAAATGATTTACAGTTTTAAAAAAAGGAAAATAATTTTACTGAAATTAAAAAAGTTTTTTTGGTCAAACTAAAAATTTTTATGTTGACTATTATTTTTCGTCGTACTAAACACCAAAAAATACAAAAAAAAAACATTTTTCAGAAGTTATTTTATACCGTAACAAACGGGAGCATAAGTCACATTTCAAGTACAATAGCTTATATGATCGTGTGAATTCGAGGGGAGCATAGACGATGGAGAAGGAGAGCTTGTGGCTCTTCCTAAATCCTAAAGGTGGCTATGGTGCTTGTTATGGAAGCTTTCTTCTGTTTTGTAGATGGCTTCCTCATCTTTTGTAAAGGTTAAGACCTTTTGGGGAGTGATTGGTCCGCTAGACTAGAAAGGGGAATTAAACTTCATTTCTTCCGCTTTCATTCATTTTGTTAATATTAGATAGACATATTTCTATCTTACACTAAGCCAGGAAATTAAAAAAAATCTAAAAATCTGGGAGGAAGGATAGGGATCAACAAGTTATTGAAAATTGTTTTTCTCTAAGAATTAAGTTTGTGGAACAAGTAAAATAAATTTTTTTTATCAATGACTCTACGAAATATCTATCTATGGGCAACACGAAGAGGAAATCGCCCTACCCCAACGGTATCCTCGTACGGACTTGGCACCTTTAGCGTACAAGGACCCGGGCTGAGACTAGAACATAGAACACATCACCATAAGTCTCAAGAGGGTCATCCCCGTGGTAGGAAACACGTCCCAGTTCCTTATCGCAAATTACCCGGCTGGACTCCTTACCCCTTACCCCAACCAATACCATTAAAGCCCTATTTTACCATACAACTACAAAAATCTCAAATTTGACCTTCCCCCCCAGAATCCAAGAAAAAATAGCGGTTGGTTAAGGTTTTTGGTTCTGGGATCTAATTGTGGCTCAGATTGCAGCTCAAAGTGTAAAGAAGAGGAATGCCTCAATTTCTGCATTTAGGCAAGAAAAGCCAATTGTTTTGGGTCTAGTCAAATATCTGAACACAAAACAATTGGCTTTTCTTTCCCACTCCTTATATCAATATATATATGATGGACAAACTTGATAAAATAGGGCTCGATGTAATTATTAACCACGTTGTCGAAAAGGGAATGTTTTTTCCCTATATTAAACAGGACTCATAATTCTTCTTCGATATGGGACCAAAGAAGTTCAAGCGCCGCTAGATTGTTTGGGCGAGAGAGAGCCCTTTCCCACTTAAGCTTGGGAAATGAGGTAGACGCTTCCAAATCCGCCCCAACAAGTAACACCATATTCCTGAGAAAGGGCGTTAGGAGGGCCCTCACCACAAAAACAATAATAAAGGTAAGACTGCCGGAGCAGCCTAGTTTTATTAACAAAAATATTTGGTTCAGGTGGTTCCAAACAAAAGGGAATGAAATCCACTTTAGTATCCACGTCTGAAACGTATCTTAATGTCGGAAAGTTGGATAGGATGGCCTTTACATAGGATGGCCACTTTTGTTGTTGCTGGAACTGTGGTATGGTTCAGCAACTACCCCGATTGAATTATTTGGTCTCACTCGTTATCAATGGGATCAGGGATACTTCCAGCAAGAAATATATCAAAGAGTTGGTGCTGGGCTAGTCGAAAATCAAAGTTTATCAGAAGCTTGGTCTAAAATTTTGAAAGAAAAAAAAAAAAAAAATTAGCTTTTTATGATTACATCGGCAATAATCAAGCACGGCTTGGGGAGGGATTTTTTTTACCTAATTTTTAACAAGCAAATTATCTACTCCATCCGACTAATTCCGGGTTCGAGTCCNCCATACAACTACAAAAAATCTCCAAATCTGACCTTCCCCCCAAAATCCAAGAAAAAATATCGGTTGGTAAAGGTTTTTGGTTCTGGAATCTAATTGCAGCTCGGAGTGTAAAGAAGAGGAATGCCTCAATTTCTGCATTTAGGCAAGAAAAGCCAACTGTTTTGGGTCCAGCCAAATATCTGAACCCAAAACAGTTGGCTTTTGTTTCCCACCCCTTATATCAATATCTATATGATGGACAAACTTGATAAAATAGGGCTCGATGTAATTATTAACCACGCTGTCGGAAAGGGAATGTTTTTCCCCTATATTAAACAGGACTCATAATTCTTCTTTGATATGGGACCGAAAAGGTTCAAGCGCCGCTAGATTGTTTGGGCGAGAGAGAGCCCTTTTCCCACTCAAGCTTAGGAAATGAGGTAGATGCTTCCAAATCCGCCACATCAGGTAACACCATATTCCTGAGAAAGGGCGTTAGGAGGGCCCTCACTGCAAAAACAATAATAAAGGTGAGACCGTTGGAGCAGCCTAGTTTTATTAACAAAAATATTTGGTTTGGGCGGTTCCAAACAAAAGGGAATGAAATTCACTTGAGTATCCACGTTTGAAACGTATCTTAATGTCGAAAATTTGGATAGGATGGCCTTTACTGAAACGTATCTTAATGTCGAAAAGTTGGATAGGATGGCCTTTACGTAGGATGGCCACTTTTGTTGTTGCCGGAACTATGTGGTATGGTTTAGCAATTACCCTGATTGAATTATTTTGGTCCCACTCGTTATCAATGGGATCAGGGATACTTCCAGCAAGAAATATATGGAAGAGTTGGTGCTAGGCTAGCCAAAAATCAAAGTTTATCAGAAGCTTGGTCTAAAATTCCGGAAAAATTAACTTTTTATGATTACATCGGCAATAATCAAGCACGGCTTGGGGAGGGATTTTTTTTTACGTAATTTTTAACAAGTAAATTATCTACTCCATCCGACTAATTCCGGGTTCGAGTCCCGGGCAACCCATTAGCATTATAATATCTAAATTATAAAATTATATATATAAATTTCTAAATTATGAATAATATTTAAATTATATACATATATCGGAACCGAATTCTTCTATATTCTATTTCTTATTTCTATATTCTATTATATTTTTTTATTTCATTTTCATTCAATTCAAAAAAAATATTCTGTTTCATTCATCAAGGATTGCCTTAAGAAGTTTAAGTCATGTCTGGCCTCACCCCCAACCCTAAGAAAAGTTACATCTTCATTTGTGGTGTCAATGACGCAATTAGGGATCAATTTTTGGATTTTTAGGGCTATAATTTGCACTCTCTCCCGATCAGGTTCCTTGGTGTTCCATTAATCACTTCTAAACTCAATAAATCAGATTGTAATAAGTTGGGGGTCTACAGAGCTTTATCTTATGGAGGTAGATTGCAACTTTTGAATTCTATATATCTTATTGTTGCACTTCAAGTGGGAATTGTCAGATTGTCCGTACTAGGCTTCGAGGTTTTTCTTCTTGCCAGAAGAGTTTCTGCTCCTTTCGCATTCAATATTGTTTCCTAGAACTTTTTTTGGGTCAGTTAAGTTTTCAATAATAATTTCTCTGCTTTTCAAGAGAGTACCCTATTGAGAACAATTATGAAGTTCTAAGAGAGAAAGCAATTTATAAATTGTATGCTCGAATGTTAATTAAAGGGTCCCTAGAGCTAGTGAGATGAGTCCATGCTTCATTGTAACAAAATATTATCAATTTTAGGAGGAGAAAATGTATAATGATAGATGTGTTTTTAACTTTTATTTCATCGGTAGTTAGAAAGACCGAATTCACTGCCTTGTGAAAAACATCAACCTATGCTCAGGGTAAGAGAATACATAATGTTGATACAATAACCGTTCACGGCACCAGAGGAAGGCTGCAAACAGAATAAAAAGTGAGAGAGGTCCAACGGAAGTCAGACCAAAATTACCACCATTGCTTAAATTAGAATGAGAAGGAAGGAAAGTAAACTAGTAAAGTGAGGGTATAAGAAATGATTGCGTACCTAATGAAAGGCCTAACATTCTTTATATAAACGGGTCGTTCATACCTTCCTTCGCTAGGATTTTGGGCCTTTCAATTGAAATTCTGTTAAGGAAATCAAAGACTTTAAAGGCTACTCAAATAGAGTGTGAATATTCTCCTTCATGAATATTGGGGGAGGTTAATGGCGTGGGAAGGTTGTTATTTGACATGGTGAGAGGGAAGATTGGTTGTGGTGTGTTCCATTGGGATGCATGGGCATCCTAGTCTTAGAATAAGACTGACCTTGGGTCTGATTGATGGGCCTCTTCTTGACCTGACGATCCTAGAGCAATATAACAATTCGTTGGGCTCTATGAGATCTCGATTAATAAAAGACTTTGGTTGTATATTGGGCTATGATTGGTCTTGGAGAAACTCTGGGGGCAAATGGGCCTTATGAACCAGGGACTGGGTACAACACATAAGATCCTAATCTGAATCTAAC